>MU228200.1:824032-847167 GCA_018584345.1 Thuja plicata | reverse complement strand
TTGCTAACCTTAGATATGAGTGCAATTTCTACATACCTTTCATCTTCATCTGAATCATCCTTCATAGCTACAAATACCATCTCGATGTCTTCATCAGGTTTGGTGTCAGTATCTTCATCTTTGCAAGAAGCTAGGTAACTAGCCTTCTTGCATTTGTTCTTGTAGTCTCTAGTATCTCTTCTTTCTGATTGTTGGTAACCTCTGTAATATTTGTTATCACCTCTGTCAGATTTCTTCTCAAAAGATCTGTCAATACTTTTGTCATTTTTTTTCTGTTAGGACATCTTGTAGCAAAGTGTCCAATCTCTTTACAATTAAAACATACAAGTGGTAACTTGCCTTTGTATTTACCTTTTCCTCTCTGCATTCTTCTTGCCATAAGTGCTTCTATTTCATCTAGATCTTCTTCTTCACCTTCACTTTCACTATCTCTTCTAGATGTGTGTCTATGACTTGATTTGTTTATTCTCATATAAGACTTAAATGCAGACTCTAAGTTTGGTAAGACACTATTGTCAAAGTTATTCATCTCAAATGAAATTAGTCTACCAATTAAACTATCAAGAGTAACTATATTTTTTTCAACTGCTCTCATTTCTTGAATGGAAGAAACTCTAATAGCATATACAGGCAGTAAGGTTCTTAAGATTTTACTTACCGTTGTCTCCTCTTCAAGTGTACCTCCAACTCCTCATATGGCATTGACTACTTCTTTTATTTTTGTGTTGTACTGTGTGATGTTTTCTTCTTCTTTCATTCTGAGATCATCAAATTTTCCTCAAAGGCTTTCTGCCTTGGCTCTCAGAAAATTTTTATCACCTCCATGTACAAGCTTCAGTTTGTCCCACATATTATTTACAATTTTCAAATTCTTGACATCTTCAAATTCAGCATCAGAGAGTGAGGAAGAAAGCTCTATAACCATGCAGTTGTGTTCATGCTTCTCTCTCAATTGATCTACTATCAATACTCCTATAGGAAACACATATTTAGTATCTAGGAATTGAGTAACATCATTACCAATACCTGATAAGTGGATTCTTATCCTGTTTTTCCATGAATTAAAGTTGTCTTTGTTCAACTTGGGCACATCTTGTCTGTTCATCTTATGATCTTGACTTAGGTCTTGAAACCTTCATTTCTAAGCACACAAGCTCTGATACCAATTGTTAGTAATAACTGAGAGGGGGAGGTGAATCATTGGCCTCAAAAATTTATCCTTCAAACATTAACCACCAATCAAATAAACCTTAGATTATTAAGTCCCTACAAGATGCATGCCATGAAATACTTATAATGAATAACTGTCTGTTAGTTTTCCTTGTCTATCCTTATTCTCCTTGATTACCGATAAGCAATATGACTATTTACTGAAACTTAGTAAATAAGTAGAGTATACCGATCAACCCAATGTTAACTATGTCAGATACAAAATAATAAAGAAATGAATCATACACACATAACACATGAATTTTTAACGTGGAAACCTTGTTAAGGAAAAAACCACTAGGACCGGTACCCCAAATTTTCACTCTTCTAAAGTGAGCCCTATTAGGAGCCAACCCTGTTAAAGGTTATAAACACAATGTTAAGTGCGACCTTGGTAGATAATTTTATACATAGAGGTTGTAACTTAGTATCGGGCATCTATTTCTACCATCCTTGAATCAGCCTCCTTCTTAGACTGTCAATAGGTATCGGGCAAGTCCAATGCTACTTTCTTGAATCAACACTTTTGGCACTCCTTGGGATGTACCTCAATATATAGAAGATTGTTAAGTCCTACTATGTTAAGAGACTTGATGCTTCAATGGTTAAAGTGAAGCACTATGACCTATTTCTAATGCAACTTTGAATTGCATATTTTTAGATCTATTTAAGTACATTACCTCTTTGATCAATGTATCAATTCAATTCTTTGTGCTCCACACTTTCTTCTTCGTGATGTTGTGCTTCACTGTTCATTGGTCTCTGTAGAATTCTTTATCTCTCCTTCAACTTGATTGATCAGGACTTATGAAGTTCTTCTTCATCAGTTTGTCTTTAGCATCCTCTTTTCATTCACTCCCCTTAATCCCCTTTTCGTGAATGTGTTGTTACAAAAATGAATTAAGCTTGTCTCTCATATAGACATGATTTTCACTATTTCTTGATTCTTGATTCTTGGCATGAAAAATAATCTAGCCAATTTGATTTAAAGCATAACTCCTGATTTATCTCATAGTTATCTTCTTGCCAAGTGTACAAATCTTCTTTAAATCAATTACTTAACTCTGGTAGAATAAAATGAAGAAAACAACCAGTTAAGTCTATCTTTAGCTCTTGCCAGCTAGATATTTTGTCATTTTCTGAACTCTCTATTCCATCGGTCAATTCTTCAGTTAGTTGTCGGTGACAACTAACAGTTCTATCAGCATGACTCCAGTTAGCTTCGGGATCTCCATCCATCGGGTATCATTAGATTTTTACTCATCGGGCAACTCTATTTTTAGCTCGTTGAGCATCCTGTGGTTTTTCTTCATCGGGAAACTTTGTCTTCTGCTCGTCGGGTATCACTGTGACTTTTCTTCTTTGTCTTTACCGATGGTGTGCAATCCATCGGTGTTGTCTATCACTTAGTGAATACTTGACTTTTATGCATTGCTGAAAGCATAACCTTTGTTCTATTGATTCTCTGAAGTCTTTGGCATTATGTACTTGATCGTACATATGATATCAAGTTAACATCAATGAAAATACAAACTATTAACTGATTTAATGCTTTGCATTATCTTCAACTTAATATTATCAAACATTTAATCAGTTACATGTCATCAACAATGTTTACCACCAGACGTGCACATAGTCTTGAACAATTTCTTCCTTTGACAAGAATTATCTTACTTCGAGGGCACCAAAGTTCTCCTAAGAAAAAGATTCACACCCTCCACCTCAGTTTCATTCTCAGAATCCTCATTCACCATGACATTTTGGTGACTATCGACCTTCTTATCTACATGGGGACATTCAAATGACTGATGTCCTTCTCACCATAGTTGTAACAAGTACCTCTGAACATTCCTCTACCTGTTATTCTCCTTGGTTCAATAGGTTTCAGTTCATCCTCAACTCTTGGTTTATCTTTTACCGATTTTTCTTGCTTCTCCTTCCCTCAGGAATTACCATAATGTCTTCTCTTGAACTTATCTTCTACCTTCAAGGCATATTGATAAGAATGCTCTACCAATTCAATCTTCAACATACCAATTTCATCATGGATTTTGAATTGCAAACCATTAACATATCTTGCCACTTTTTCCTTAGAAAGTTCTCTATGCCCAGACCGAATAGTTAACTTGTAGAACTCCTCAATATAATCTTCCATAGTCATCTCCTTCTATTTTAGATTCTACAACTTCTTAAATAACTCAAGTTCATAGTCGACAGGAATGAACTTAGCTTTTAGCTTTGTCACCATCAACCTCCACCGATTGATATTTATCTCACCTTCTTCTTCACAGTCCCTCTGCAACTCTTTCCACCATAAAGCATCATGTCCCTTCAACTTAGTCTATGCCAACCTTACTCTAACAGGATCTTCAATGTCCTCCAGCTCAAATTATTCTTCTAACTCACCGATCCAATCGATCAAATCATTGGGTCTCAATGTACCTAAAAATTTGGAAACCTCCATTTGGTAGTTTGTACTCAACTGAGCCCCTAATCTCTGCAACCGATCATATTTGTCTCCTCCAGATCTCTCTATTTGATTGACTCTATCATCTCTACTAGATCTGGCAACTTCAAAATCTTTAGCAGCTTCTTCATAACCATCATTCATTCTCAGACCTCTATGTAATCCAACATTTCTAATACCTTCTATGATTTAATTCTCAATTTTCTCCATCTCAGCTTTGAATCTTTCTGTTATCCTCGCTTCCACTTCCTTAGAAAGATTTGTGATTTCCCTAGAGTCCAATCTTCTTGGAGGCATCTCTCCAAATCTTCCAAAACTGTAAGCTCCACAAGAAATGAACCAATCACTCTGATACCACTTGATGTGGTCAAGCTAAAATGATCTAATAAAGGACTATCCAAACTTGCATCCAACAACAAGAACACATAGTGGAAAACACAAAACACATGATATATCAAAATTAACTTTATATTAACTCAAAATTCCAATTACATGCAAAATGTCAGGTTGTAATGCATTCTCAATTAGGGGAAATTACATGAATAGATTCTACAAGATCTCATAGGATCCAACTTTATCCATATTTTCTATAGCTAAGTGGAAGAAACCAGATTTGAACTTGTTCTCGCAAGCCACCAAGAAATCTGCAATCTTTGTCTACCCACTAACAACTATCTGTGGCACTTACAATCATTCAACTTATCATCTTACTCTACTATCCTCTATCTATCATCCCATGTCTCTGCCTCCCTAACATCAACCTAGACTCTATTTTATACACACTTGCCACAAGTTGGCTTGTAAACAATAATTAAATGACCCATTCGGCCATACACTCTACAATGAACAAATATTAAATGAGCCAGTCGGCTGCAACCAAAAAATAAATACATAGAAGAATGCACTAGCACAGATTTAGGTCCACACCAGATCTAATGCATAAAATCTACACACCTCAAAACTCAAAATGATCCCAATAACCCCCCTCAAATCACAGATGCAATCTCCAATGTCTTCCCAATCCAAAAACACAAGTCAGTGAACTCCAACAACCAGTAGGCAAACAAGCACACTGAGAGCCAGACTACTCAGTGAAAGACACAACCAAGTAGAACTCCACCGAATAGACACCACTGAGTAATATGATACCAAAAAAGATACCACCAATATGTACACACCAAGAAAATACCACCAAGCAGTGTACCCCAAATAGAATATCACAAAAAATAGCAACATCGAGCACCACCAAGTCTAGTCACTGAGTTCAACAGTGAAGCAATACATCTTCCAACCGAGAACTGCCACCAAAGTGACAAAAAACCTCAGGTATCCAACCAAGTTAACTACTAAAATAGAAATCAAACCAAAACATGTTTTTTATGACACGGGATGGCCAACTACCCCGGGATGCTCCTGCATCACTTTGACAAAAGGGATAAACAAATTGGTGAAACACTTCATCTTTTGGTGGAAGGAAGGACAAGTGGAAATCATAATGGGAACAACGATAATTTTTTCAATGAGAAGCCCCATACATAGAATTACCACACACACCCATTGATGCCAATGTTTCCTCAAAGGATTGAACAACACGAAGAACAAGAGCATACCTTCTTGGAGATGCAAGATTAGTTGAGACAAGATTGGTTCGATGTCAGTTTTGGAGCAAAACTACCCTTCAAGGACTATGTGGAATTGAGGATGAGATATTCTAAGAGCCATGACCATCATAATAATGGCATCAAGTAGAAGATGAAAAATTTGAACCTATCTAATTTTGATGGGTCTGGAAAGACATCAACAAGAGCATGGGTACAAAAAATGGATACCAACTTCTAGCTCAATCCAATCCTCAAAGATGAAGCAATAAAATTTTCATCCCTACACTTGGAGGGAATTTCTCATGAATGGTGGCACCATGGGATGGTCTCACTCAGTCATGATTGAGTCAATTCATATGTTGATTTCAATGAGAGACTCATTGATCACTTTGATGGGAAGGATCCAAAACTTAACTTCAAAGACTTGGCACAACTAAGACAGACCAGACCAGTGGACGATTACATTTCATAATTTCAAGGGCTTTCAGTGTTGCTTATTGACATGTTTGAGAGAAGACTTGTTGTACTTTTCAATTTCAACACACTCATGGAGGCATACAAGAAGGCATGTAACATGACTACTTAATCCTCCATGAGTCATGCACATCCCTAACCACCTTTCCCACAAGAGGACAAGGAAAAGGAGCCATAAATTTTAGAAGAAACCTCTAATGGATGAGGCTACTCGTCAAGAGCTCCAGAGAAAGAATCTTTTTTTTTCACTTGAAAGGATCCTTGGGAATTGGGTCACTATTGTCTTGGCAAGGGGGAGATTTATTATATTGAGGTGGTACTCGATAATGAGGAAGCTAAAAAAGAACCCAAAGTATAATAATCAGAGACTAATAATGCAGAGAGGACTGCCACACATCTATAAAATGGAGATTCCATTGCTACACTTTTTGGGACTCTTGGATATAGCGTATTTTGGGTCTATGACATACTTGAGGGGGAGAAAGTCACATTCATGATTAACAGTGGGACCATAGTCAATTTCATTAATTCATCACTTATCACCACGAGGTATTTGCACATGGTGGAGCATGAAAGATTTGAGGTCAAGGTGGTAGGAGGAACTTTACTACCCTGCACTCATGTGATTTCACAACTGAGCATTACCATGGGGAACTACATAGTGACAAATGAATTATTTGTGGTAGATAAATTTAGATAAAATAGATGTCATATTGGGAATTTAATGGATGGACACTCTCGACAAGTATACACAAAGCCTCAAGAGGATGGAGGTTTTATTCGAGGTGGATGTCAAGAAAGTGGTGCTGAGAGGAATGTTCAATAGAGGCCCAAGAGAGATTTTAGCAAAGATGATGGAGGCAATTTTTAGACATAATAAGATTTAGGTATATGGATTTAACACTAATAATGTGAAAGGGAAGAAGAATGTGATGGTCAACACTTTACCTGAGATACCTACCATACGCTCCTTATTTCAATTTTTAGAGGATTAGAGGGCTCATTTGTTGGTTGAGTACTCCAAGAACACCTTTTCTTGTCAATTGATGGGCAGAAAAATTTAGGATGATAGGTACAAGGTGGTTGATGATGTCATCTACTACAATGATAGGATCTATTTGGTACCAAACTCAAATATGAAGAAGATGATCATAGGGGAGATTCATGATCCACCTCTAGTAGAATTTCCAAGATGGAATTTGTGATTGCTTGAGGGCAAGCAATCTTTGGGTGGGGAGGATATACTTAATGTGCCCAATAAATGGAAAGTGATTTAAGTAAAGTAATATCATATGAACTAATTTAATTATAAAATAAATTAGTAAAATAATAAATAAAGTTATGTCGACCCATTGTAACCTTCAAGACACTTCTTGGAGCCCTTTTTAAGGAGGTGGCTAATTTTGTAGGAATCATTGTGGAGTTTATGTCTCTTGTGTATTTGTAATTCTAGTTGGAATTGAGTGTTCTGGTGTGCCATTTTGAAGGTGCAAGATCCTCCCTAGTCTAGCAATTGCAGTTTCGGTGGGAGTAACTCCTTAGCCTATTCTGCCTATGGTCCAAATTTGTGAATTCTTCAGTTGAAGACAATTTGTTGTAACCTAAGATATATCTTTACAATTTGAAAATGCAAGTTATCTTCTTGGTGATTCATTCCAATTGATGGTGTGTGTTCTACGTTAAACTTTTATTCATTAGCGATAATATATTTGGCATCTGCGATATCAATTGAGTCTTATCTATATGTGTGAATCTGATCCATGTGGCAAAACTGTTAGTTGAATTCATTGTATAGGTAAGGAGTAGCTACCGTACGATGAGAAGATTGACTTGGTTATAAATGAGATTTCAATTGTCCTTGGAATCATTAAAATCTACACAAGCATTGAAACAAATGACATATTAATCATTTATATCTTCCATAGTGATCTAGTATGTATAATGCGAGTTGTATGGGTTTTGTGTCATATGGGTGTGGAGTGGCAGTGTCATACAGGTAAGTTGTTGTGTGAGGGAGTGAAAAGTGAAGAGATTGTGTAGAGGGCCATCTTCACCGTACAAGGTGACTAGTTGTATAGGAGGTGCAGGAAAGTCATACAGAACAATCTTGTTGTCTGGTGTCAAGTTAGATATGGGAGCATTACAATTTATCAGACTATAATGTTCCCACTGCTAACTTGACACTAGATGGTAAGATTGGCTGCCTCTCACCTTTTGTATAGCTAGTCACCCTATATGGTGAAGACTTCCCTTTGTACAATCTCTTCACTCTTCACTCCCTCATGTAGTAACTTAATCATATGAAATTTCCACTCCACAACCATATGGCACAACACCTGTATGGTTCGTATTGTATGTAGTGGATCACTATGACAGATATAAATGAAAAAAATGTCATTTGTTTCAATGCTTCTATAGATTTTAATGATGCCAAGGAGAATTGAAATCTCCTATACAACCAAGTTAATCTCCAAGCCATATGGTAGGTACTCCTTACTCGTACAATGACTTAACCTAATGGTTCCACAAGCCAGATCAGATTCACACATATAGATAACACTTAATTGATATCGTAGATGCCAAATATATTATTGCTATTGAATTAAACTTGTTAATCCTAAAGAGATTTTGTTGTCATTAGTTTTTTGCAAATTCATATATCATTGATTCCAACCAAAGGAAGGAAGTCATATAATTAAGGAGACACAGTCGGTAAAGGCTATTGGAAATACAATAATGGGAAAGCAAGATACTAAGAGGGGGAGTGAATCAAATCTTCAAAATTAAACACTTAAAACAAACTGATCCACATTCATACATATATGAATCTAATTTAATATCAAATAGCATCCACACAATGAAATAAACAACTCATAACACAAGAACTTGGTAACCCAGAAACCCAAATAGGTAAAACTGGGGTGGGGATGACACCCACAAAATTGTCCACTATTGCAGTAATAAAGTGTGCATGTTAGGCTACAAAAGTTGATTATGAAATGCAATCTACCCTGTTAAAGGTCTACCCAGTTAAGAGATAAAGATCATTACAATCTACCCTGTGAAAGGATTTCAACTTACAATAAAGTAAGCACTATGTTAGGAGATTTAGAAAGGTCTGCTAGAACCACTCTGTTAAGAGATTTTCACCTGATACAATGATTAGAATGTCTCAAGTATTGATCCTTTGTTATGCACTCTGATGCTGATGACAGATATCCTCTTTTTAGTACCTTCTATGATCTCACAATCTGATATAACTTTACTCTATTGTTCACTGTGTTGTCTCTCTACTTGATCTCTACTTCTTAATCAAAATAACCCTCTGTGCATTTCACTTCAAAAATGCAGTCACCACACACTTTGTCTGCTCTCTTCTTACACACAAAAAATAGGGTTTAGAAGCAATCTAATATATATGTTCAAGTCTGATAGCGAGATCTAGATCAACGATCAAGATCTAATACCCATACCTTGATGGTATTACAATAGATCATACATAGGATAAAACAATTAAATGTATAACTAACTCCGTAGAAGAATATTAAATGCATACATAAGTCGGCCCAAAAAGCTTATACAAGTCAGCCTGATCACTTATCCTCAAAGTTTGAATCATTCTAGACATGTATACAAAAAATTTTCTTCTTGGCACTTGACTTCTCTATCACTCAGCACTTAACATCTCTGTATCCTACTCGGCTCGACAATGTAACTAGGAAAACTGAATACTGCTCGGCAATGTTGCTCAGCCTTGCATAGTTTTAGCTCAGCCACAGTGATAGCCAACTAAAACTGCCTAAGTGAATGACTAAGTGTTGGTCACTAATCATAAATAGAACTTAGAGATTAACAAAGGCAACCAAGATAGCCACCGAGCACTGAGCAGTTATCAAGCACCGAACGAGCTACATATACTGAATTACACAAAGATAGTTACTGAAAACTCATAAACACTAAGAAGAGAGTACAGAGTTACCAAGTAAGCACAAGTATGTTAACAAACACTCTAGAGCTGACATTTCATTTGAATTTAGATACATTGTATCTGGACACCGAGAAGGAATTGTTGCACAGATTTCAAGACAAAATTTAGGTGAGTCATTGGGACTCCAAACACATGATTGGATATGATCATGAGGTAGATCTACCAATGAAGTTTGAGAAGGCATATGACATTGGAGATGTAACCTAATTTTAACCACTTAATCTCCATTTTTTATTCATGATTCCCTAGATCTAGTTAACCGCTGGAAAATTGTATAAGAGATCACTTTTCAACATTGAGCAAGAGAGAGTTGACGTGGTTGCAGTTGTTGATGTTTCTAAAGATGAAGAGTTGATGAAGATGTTGAAAAGTGAAGCAAAGGAGAGATATGCAGAATGAAGCAGAGATTATGATACTAAGCCACCAAGTATAGAACAAGGTAACAGAGTTATAGAGAACACTAAGTCTGGACAACATTTGACTGATGAATTTCTATTAGACATTTTGTATTGAATTTTATTTTAATCAAAGAAGTATAGATCCCATCTGTGGGTAGACCCTAACATGTCTTTATATTTTTTAAATCCTTTAACTAGGCACCTCTCTTAGATTAGAGATTGTGAAATCCTCTAACAAGGTAGACTGAATAAGTCTTTTGTATTCTTAATCGAGTACAATACTCTTAACAAGGTAAGCTACCAGAAGTAGCTAACATTGTAGCTCTAACCGAGAAACCTTTATAATGTAGTAGCGAAGGATTGTGGGTGTCATCCCCACCAGATTTTTTTCCTCTAACAAAGGATTTATGCATCACCAAAATATTTGTGTTATGTGTTACATATTTCATGATGTGAGATATTTACTTTATGTTCACTTTAAGCATTGTGATCAACTCGGTAATTGATCAACATGTATGGTTAAAAATTTTAAGGGTATTGATTTAACCCTCCCCTCTTGGTACATAAATTTCCTAAGTTATTCCAACAATTCCAACAATTGGCATCAGAGCTTGTCTCTTGAGAAAAGGGTTTAACCACCAAAGAGGAAAGATCATGGCTATGGAAAGTTACAAGAAATCTAAGAAGATTGATAATCTTGAGTTTGAATTAGAAAATGCATAAGAGGTAATTGAAGACCTGAAAAGAAAGTTAGAAAAGTACTTGAGGGTGAGAAAGCAGTTGTGTGGTGAACTTAAATCCATACAAGATCATGTTGATACTCTTGAAACAACATCTGAAGGTAGTATGAGTGATGAAGTTGAATCAGTCATTGTAGAACTCTTGGAAACAAACAAGACACTCACCAAGCAACTAAAGTTGGCAAAGAAACACCAAGAAGCACAAAAATGAACAATTAATGAGATACATGACTCCAAGAAATAAGTTGGAGATGCATTTAAATTAGTTGAAGAAGATAAAATAAATTCTGAGACTAGAATAGCTGAGAAAGAATATGAGAATCAAGCACTAAAGTGTGAAGTTGAAATATTGGCTAGAGAACTGAAATCTGAAAAGGAAGCCAATGAGGTACTAAAAAGAAGTGATGAAACACTAAGATCATTGGATGCACAGATCAAAGGTCAGAAACAACCTAGAGACAAAACTGGACTTGGATTCAATAGTGAGAGCACTACTGAGAAAGAAGAATCATCTAACCAAGCTGACAATAAAGAAACTTCTACCCCACCAAAGTCAAATAAGCCTAGTTGTTACCCCTGTGGGAAATCTAGACATACTGCAAATGTCTATAGAAGAAAAAGGGGTAAGTCACCGAGCTCACCTAAGTTTGATGGATATTGCTATAACTGCAATAAGTATGGACACTGAGCATTTGAATGCGGATCAAGAACTATAAACAACATAAGGAAGCCAAAGTTTGATGAATACTATAGAACTTGCAACAAGTATGGTCACAAGTCTGAAGAATGCATATCACAAAGGAGAAATGAAAAATGGTTACCGAACTAACAAAACATATAAAGTAACCAACAGAGAACATCTATACCATGTGACTACAATAAAAAGGATATCATGTTCAGTCTGTGGAAGGTATGGACACATTGTTGCAATGTATGTTATTACATGGAAGAAATAATAGGAGATATCGAAGAAACCTAGGAATGACATGTTTCCATTGTAACAAGCTAGGTCACCTTGTCAAAGACTATAGGCACCGAAAGAAAAATCCTATCGAGGAAGAGACATCTAAGAAAATATAAGTAAATGTGGAAGAGATGAGAGAGCATATGAATAAGACATGAAAAAGATAGACTATGGAAGATGGAGCATCATTCGGGATAGTTGAGGGCACCACATCCTCTGGATCAAGTGTAACTGAATCTTCCTAATCAGTTAAGAGGCATGTATAGGAACTACAAAGCAAATCTTTTACTGTTAAATCAGTTCCTAGTTTATGTGTAGAGATCTGCATTAGCATATTTAGATGCATTCAGATACATATTGTTGAATTCATGTTTTACATCATTCGGTATGAAATAATAGTAAAGGCAATTGGTAAAGGGGGTTGATAAAGCATTTATTGTCACTTTATGACTACTGGAAACCCTAAACCTAGAGAAATCTATAAATAGACCTTGTTGTCTATTATTGACACCTAACATTTTCAAGAGAATTGTGAGAAAAGTTGAAGAACTAAATCTTCAAGTGAATTCAAGTGATTAACAAGGTATTCTTGAAATATCTCAATCTTTTGTAAGAATAGTTGAGCACATTTGGACATCATTTGGTGTTTCCCTAGTTTTGTTTGTGCAACTGAGTTAAGATAAGCAAAGCCCTAAGTAAATGTAGTAGAGAAACAGAAAATTATGGCACCTAAGCGTAAGAACCCATTTGTAGTAGAGATTGTGGAACCTGTGAACCTAGAATATAAGTTATCCCCAGAAATAGCAGCAGAACTTGACAAGACGGGAGCTCTAACATCAATTCCACCAAGGGTTATATTGATTGAATATGTGTGAGCGTTCATCCATTGCAAATTTGAAGAGATATGCTTAATAGAGATTGATACGTCATTTCAAAAGTTGTGTGTGAACAAAAAACTAAAGGATGAATATGTTCATCTAGAGATAAAGGGTTTGATTTGTATCCTTCATGTACCAAAAGTATTCAAAATAGAGTGGGTAATACTGGTACTTAGTTGAGTCCATGACCAATTCATATGGCTTGACCAACTAGTGAAGATAACAAAAGAAGTTTTACACATTGTATCTGGTTACCCTACAAGAGATAAACCAAAGGCTATAAGGAAAATTGAGAAGAAAAAATTAAGTGAATTGAATAAGGAAAAGTGGGATGGGATAGGTTTGAAGACTTCTACTATTGAAGACCCAGAACTAAAATTTGCATGTAATTTCATAGCCTATCGAATGTTTCAATCTTCAAGAGTTGACAACGTACCATGTGGAGCTATAGATTTGGCATACAAGATTGTGACGAACATGCAGATAGGCATCTGTGAGATTTTGCTAAAGAAATTGGAAGATAACATGAATACCATATGGAAAACGTAGACAAACACTTTGAATTTTGGGTCATTACTGGTATGCATATATTTCTATCTTATGAATTTCTTCCCATCTATCGGTAATGTTACATGGAGCACTAAGAAGCCTGTCATATATCAAATTAATGATTACATATTGAGTCTAGGTGAAGATCTTGACATGATAATGAGTGACTATTTCCTTAACTTTCAAGCAAAGACACATAATAAAAACATGATAGCACCCCAATTGGTAGAAAAATATCATGACACCATATGTTTTGAAGTGGACACCGACACATGTATCATAAAGGTAGTTGAACTAAGAAGTATCTGGATACAACCTATGGGATACGAGATGGACAAGATATTGCAACAAAAAAAATTGAGGCTATGTTAGCAAATCCTACTGATAAAAGAGCAAAAAGATATGGTACTTATGAAGAAGTGAAAGAAAAGATAAAACAAGAAATCTTAATACCCAAAGCCCAAAGGAAGACAGATAAAATGATTGAGAAATTATCTAAGGATCTCAGAGTTGAAGAAGAAATAGATGAGGATGAATCCTCTGACACAAAAGAGAAAGAGCCACTAGAAATGAAGGCCTCACCGAGTACTAAGACAACTAGAGAGGAAAAAGGAAATCAGAAGTAGATGAGCCAAAAGGAAAAACATATGTGAGAAGTAAGAAGGTTGCAATTTAGACAAGGAGAAAGTTGAACCTGGAAGAAGACAGTAAGCCAGACACTGAATACCTCAATAAACAAAAGAATATAAGCTTAGGTCAATTGAAAATGACTCTAGATGAGTCACTTGAGGTAATTAAGAAGAATGCAGGAATATCAGGAATCAGATACATGAAGTATGACAACCAAAATGAAGAAGGTTAAACAAAAATAGAAGAGGTCATTTTTTTTACCTTGCACGAGTTTAAACTTGCACCAATTGAAGTTTTCAACTAGATACCTACTGAATTATATAGAAAAGTTGATGCTAGATGGAAGCATGCATTGAACCTTGAAAATAAAATGAGGGAAAGATCCCTAATTCTAGCTCAACCCACAATGACTGTAACTGAGATTAATGAGAAAATGAAGACCTACTCTAACCATTTTCTTATTTAAAAGTAGAACATTAAGGATCATGCTTAGGGAGTTATAGAAAGTACAAGATGTTCAACCAATGACCAATGGAGAAAAATTCTCTCTATATACATGGAAGATAAGATAGAAAAAGACAAAGATGCAGAAGAGAAAGGAAAGGGAAATCCTATTGATCTTACATTGGATAAAGAAGAAAATTTGATTGGAGATGTTACAGAGGAGGACCCTACCACCGAAATTGGAAGATGAAGATGTAATGGTAGCAAAGGACACATAAACTGAACATATTGATACAGTTGATGTTGTTGATGCAAAACTATTAGAAGAAGTCCTAGAACAAGTCAACAAGTATTTAGATGTTAATATTGGAATGTAAAAAGTTGCAACTAACACTGAAGAGAAAGGAACTGAAACACCTAAGGAAAAAGAACACAAATAAATTGAGGATCCTAAGGCCACTGAGTCCCATATAGAATAAAACACTAGGGCACCTTCTACCAAGAACACTACAACACAACAAGATAAAGTCAATGAACCTCCCAAGGGTCAAGAAAAAGACAAGACCGAGGATAAGCAGGACGAACAGAAGGGAGCAGAAAAGATAGAAGAAAGGATAGGACAAAAGACATAAGAGAAAACCAAAGAGAAAGAAGAAGAAAATAAAGAGGAATCACCAACCACTAAGGGAGAAAACAAGAAAGCATAAATAAAAGATAAAAATGTACTTGATGCTACATCTAATGCATTAAAGACATCCCCTTCAACAAAATTGTCTATTGGTGAAAGTATGTTGATCAAGAAGAAGAAATCAAAGAAGTGAAAACATGTATATATGAGCCAACCAATCATATTACCTCAAGTTGATCTATCTAATATGGACCCTGATGAGATGAAAGAGTATGCAAAATTGGTGAGACTAAAGGCCATCTAGAATAAATCATTTTAGAGGAAGAAAGAAAACATCATGTTGGAAGATGTCAAAGAAGTATTACAAGAGATTGTGTCGGATGCCACTATCATGAAGAGGCAAGTATTCTTGATCAAGTGGCAGATCTAGTTAAACAAGTACAAGAACCGAGCAAAGACACACTCAACGATATGATGAAAATTCATCAGAAGAGCATGGAACAAAAACTGTTAGAAGATATCTTAAAGAACATTGCACTTGATAAGGCATCTCTTTCTGAAACATGCACTAACATGGAGAGAAATTTGTCTTATATGATTTTATTATTTCAACAACCCTATTCCATTTACCTATTCATTAAGGATATCAAAGAAAAAGAGGAATCTCTTGAGCAAGAGCTGACCGAGCAGCTAAAGAACATATCAACCGAGCCTGGATCCCTACATGCCTATCACTCAAAAGTTAAACAGTTGATGGGAAGGCAAAAAGAGCCAAGGAATGCAAAATGTGCACTAACGATGGAACTCCTTGAGCTGTAAGCAACACTTATTGCCCACCGGGATTCAATGCAGACTCATTTGAAGAAAGCCAATGACCTAGTTGCTTCTCTCAACTGCAGTTCATTGGATACTATTAGTGGTTTGGCAGCTCATATTGCTACATAGATTGTTGTTATGAAAACATTGAAGGATACATGGGAACAAGCCATGGTCAATTCCAAGACCAATTTTAAACACATTTTTTATCAGATATCTCCGGAAGATAAGAATGTGTAAGTATTATTTTGGCATATTTGTTAAAAAGGGGGGATAATATATATATATATATATATTAATAAATAAAATATGTATGTGTATGGGGATATATTTTATATTTGTAAATGTGTAAATGTGGAGGGTAGGATTGTTCTTTTAATCCCAAATTGCCCAAAGGGAAGATCCAAATTGATTAACCCTAAAGAAAGGATTAATGCATAAATGAATCAACCTATTAAGGATATGGATTAAAGAGAGAAACCCTAATTCCCATTTTATAGAAGAGAATATGTGTATAGGTTTAGAAAGATTAATAACTTTAATTGAATTGAATACGAGAAATGTGCTAACCTTGGATGTTACAGATCTGAAGAATGTTGTTTTCTGAAGCCTGTGTTCAGTTTCTGGAAAATCTGAGACCAGATCTAGCATAGAAACGTAGAGATGGACAAAGCCCAAAAAAAAATTTCTGTTCTGAGACAGTTCCAATTTGTACCCTCAAGTCAATGTCACCATTTGCCAGAATTTTTGATTGTTCCCTAGGTCACAATCAACCTAAAAATTTTGAGACTAAAATTCTATTTTCAAATCTCGGAAGTTTTCCAAAAAGGGTATATGAATCTCCATCCCGATCTGTTGTTCCAAACCTGTACCTCTAAGAAAAAGAGGTTTTTTGTTGGGGGGATGGGTTTGCCTTAGTCAAACCCTGATTTAGGAATTAACCTTGAAATCAATAATTGAAATAAAGAATGCTAGCAAGTAGTAGAAGTAAATCTAATAATGAAGCTATTATATTCAAATAGATATGCAATTGTATTTTGAATGTAAACAAGTATGTAAATATGAAAGTTTGGACTCAATTAGAAACCATAAACCTCCATGATTGTATGCTTGGAATCCACCTTGAAGGGAGAATGAATGAGTGTTGAGGATGCATAAAGGATCTTGAAGGAAGATCACACCACCATGATGGCTAGATCTAGGGTTTTGAATGATGAATCTTGAATGCTTGAACCAAATCCCTTCAAAGGCTTGAAAGCTTGAATCCTTGATCTTCAATGGAGAATTTTAATGCTTGAGAAGAAGACTTGAACACTTTGAGAGCTTGAAAATATATAGAACCAATGGATGCTTGAAATTTTTGCTTGATGACTTCTTGCTTTATTTCACTTAGTTGATGGATCTTGTGGTTAGAGAAAATGACAGGAGAAAGATTCCTTTTATATGAAACTAGGGCACAATCTTCTAGAGAGATTAACATAGGAGAATTAAATTCCAATTAAACCCATGCACCTAGAAGAGGACCTACATTAAATATAATTTAAGATATGCCACTTCAAAACCCAAAATAGCCAACCCAGAAGCGGGAAATGAATTTTTGATGACCTCCGGCTGCCGAGAGACTTCCAGATTTGAAAGGGGGACCCAGGTCAATGTCAAGGTCATCCTTGACCTAGGTCAAGGTCAAGGTTGACCTTGAACCAGGAGGTCAGGACCCTTGGAAAACATGCCAGTTGGGATGGAAGGTGCCCGGAGAGGCCCAATTAGGGTCCTACATAGACATAGAAGCATGAGATGATGTAGAAATGAAAGGACAGTGTGATGGTGGTCAAAAACATCCCCTAAGGAGGGCTAAACATTCTTAACAAGGAAGTGCTTCCATTTTAAGATGATACATTAAGCCCCGACTTTAGCGGGAGTATGGAAATCAAACATACTCGCGGTAAAGTTAGAAGAAAGACTTTGGTGGATCACAACAAGGTAAAACATCACTAAGTCAAGGACATGAGCCCCTAGACCAAGGATTCTAACTTAACATATGTGCATAAAGATATGGAAGTAAAGAGCAATCAATCATAGAAAATATACATGATTACATAAGTAAGACAAGAGAAACACTACAGATAACATAGCTTCATGATCTAATCCTACTAACATGAAAGTGAAAGAGAGAAAAGAGAAAGTGATTACCTCACCTAGTAAGATCCCCATCCACCTTACCATGAATCTCCAAGGAGGGAGAGCCCAATAGGTTCACCCATAAACTGTGCTTTGTAATTGTAATGCGTCTTTTGACGGCTTTTAAAATATCCATAGATCCACATTCTTGTATCACTATGGAAAATATAAAATGCATGTCTTTTCAGGATTTAGCAACTTATGTGTGTTACCTTCCAAGAATTTAGCATATTGTAAAATTTAAAAATGTGTATCTCTTTAGGATTTAGCAACTTATGTATGTTACCTTCTGAGGATTTAGCAAAATATAAAAATAAAAATGCGTCTCTTAAAGATTTAGCAACTTATGTGTGTTACCTTCCGAGGATTTAGCATATTGCAAAATGTAAACTATTGTAAAATATATTATAAGGGAGACCCTATATATTCCCCCCTCCTTATCATGACTACCCACTAGGCAGGATAAGGAAGAGAAAGAGAGGATACCTACTTCACAAAGTAAGGAGATATCCAAGTTAACAACAATGTACACTATATCCTTAGTAAAGAGTATTAACCCTTACCTCTAAGAACATAGATAATTGTGAAATGGATATGTTGCATATGAAAAAAAGGATCCTCAAAGAGGAAGAGATATTATACTCAAGACCCCCACCATAGAGGAGTGCTTAGGATAAAATATCATCTTCTAAAGAAAAGAGGGACCCAAGATTCGATCATCTAGCCCCCTATAATGAAGAGGAAGAGGAATCTTAGAATGAAGGAGTCAAACTCTAACCCAAAGCAAAGGCAAGAGTTTATCAAGACCATAGTTTGCAAAATAAAGAAGAGGTGATGACCTAGGACAATCACCTCCTGTATAAGAGGGTATCCATAGTCAAAAACATACATCTTTATAACGAAATAATGTTATATGATAAAAAAATGCCACTAAGCTAAGGAAAGTAGATCCTTAGATAGAGGAAGAAGGAAAATACCTTTCCCCCCAGGGATGAAAGAAAGGGATATATCAAATTATATCAAGAGATTTCATAGCAAAGAGATATCTTTACAAAACAAATGTCCTAAAAAAGATATCATGAAAAAATTATAGGGATAGAATATAGAAAGAATAACCAATTAAACTCAAAACAAAATACATGCTAAGAGTAAAATGGATCCTAGAAGACTGGAATAAAATACCTCTTGCCCCCTAGTTCAGAACAAGAGGAGAACCATGATCTAACTTATAGAAGAATGAGGGGAATGCCCTATATCAAAATTATGAAGAAATTGTAATACTACATGGGAATGAGATATGATTCCCAAAGAAGCTCTTTCTCGAACATATAACTTGAAATGTACACAATCAGCAAGTAAATGTTTATTACTATAATGAAAAGGACATCTATATTTGGAGAGAGCATTTTTCAGAATAGGTTTGAAGATTTCTTTCTTAGAATTCATTAATTGGACATACACTTTCTTATCCACATCTTGAGGAGTATCAGGGTGATCTAAAGAAGGTGTTGGAAGAAGAACATGAAGAGGAGGATGATGGTTAAGATCCACTACCTTGATTGGAGGAGGTGGGAAACCTATACCATGCATATCTTGTTTAGGAGATGAATGAATCAGGTTTTTAATGTCGTGTTCATTGATACCAAGCCCTAAACCTTTATAGCCTTGTTTATCCACCATAGTATATTTGATAGTGTACCTATCTTGCAAAGCTTCAATAGGAGGAGATTGATTATGGTGCTCATGAGAAAATTTTGTGTATGGTGGAATGATAGGATTAGAAGTGGTTTCCTTGTTTTTCCCTTTAACATCATCATGGATTGGATAGGTAGGTGAAGGTAAATGAAAGAATTCTTGAAATAGGAATAGGAATATTTGGAATTGGATAAGGATTGATAGGATGAGGATTAGGAAGATTAGGAGCTAGATTAGGAATCATAGGAGTAGGAAGATTAAAAGGTGAGGTATCATCCACCCAATTCTTCACATAATCCAAAAGAGTAATAAGTCCACTACACAAATCCTTGAAATTTTTGAAAGTAGGAAGACTAGTATTAGTTAATCTCAAAATAGCATAAGCTAATGAAACATGAAGATTAACAAACATAATGAAATGGATGATACTTTCATAAACATCATAATTACTATAGAGAGATGCTAAAAGAAGCATAATGAGAAAAATAGCCATACCCCAAAGCATCTTAAAGATATTCATAGTGAATGAAATACAAGAAGTGTTTATATATTTTTATGATTATGTAGATTTTTTTGTATTTTAAAATGCAAGATCATAAAATAGAAACTAATTTAATATGCAAGATCTAGTCTCTAAGAAAAAGAGGCAAAGCTTCTAACACCAAAAAGAAAGAGTTGTCTATCGCGGGTTCACAAAAATGTAATAGATAAAATATGTATGTGTATGGGGATATATTTTAGATTTGTAAATGTGTAAATGTGGAGGGTAGGATTGTTATTTTAATCCCAAATTGCCCAAAGGGAAGATCCAAATTGATTAACCCTAAAGAAAGGATTAATGCATAAATGAATCAACCTATTAAGGATATGGATTAAAGAGAGAAACCCTAATTCCCATTTTATAGAAGAGAATATGTGTATAGGTTTAGAAAGATTAAGAACTTTAATTGAATTAAATAGGAGAAATGTACTAACCTTGGATGTTATAGATCTGAAGAATGTTGTTTTCTGAAGCCTGTGTTCAGTTTCTATAAAATATGAGACCAGATCTGGCATAGAAACATAGAGATGGACAAAACCTGGAAATCTTTTTTTGTTCTGAGATAGTTCTGATTTGTACCCTCAAGTCAATGTCACCATTTTCTAGAATTTCTAATTGTTCCCTAGGTCATAATCGACCTAAAAATTCTTAGACTAAAATTTTGTTTTCAGATCCCGAAATTTTGCAGAAAAGGGTATCCAAATCTCTGTCCTGATCTACTGTTCCAAACCTGTACCTACAAGAAAAAGAGGTTTGTTTGTTGGGGGGATGGGTTTGCCTTAGTCAAACCCTAATTTAGGAATTAACCTTGAAATCAATAATTGAAATAAAGAATGCTAGCAAGTAGTAGAAGTAAATCTAATAACAAAGCTATGATATTCAAATAGATATGCAATTGTATTCTGAATGTAAACAAGTATGTAAATATGAAAGTTTGGACTCAATTAGAAACCATAAACCTCCATGATTGTATGCTTGGAATCCACCTTTAAGGGAGAATGAATGAGTTTTGAGGATGCATAAAGGATCTTGTAGGAAGAGCACACCACCATGATGGCTAGATCTAGAGTTTTGAATGATGAATCTTGAATGCTTGAACCAAATCCCTTCAAAGGCTTGAAAGCTTGAATCCTGATCTTCAATGGAGAATTTGAATGCTTGAGAGGAAGAATTGAACAATTTGAGAGCTTGAAAATATGTAGAACCAATGGATGCTTGAACTTTTTTCTTGATGACTTCTTGCTTGATGACATGTAACTGATTGAATGTTTGATAATGTTAAGTTAAAGATGATGCAAGACATTAAAATAGTTAATGGTTTGTATTGTCATTGATGTTAACTTGATATCATCTGTACGGTCATGTACATAATGCCAAAGACTTCAGAGAATCAATGGAACAATGATTATGCTTTCAGAAATGCATAAAATTCAAGTATTCACTAAGTGACAGACAACACTGATGGAGTGCACACCATCGGTAAAGGTAGAGAAAAAGTCACAGTGATACCCGATGAGCAAAATATAGTGTTTCCCGATGAAGCAAAATCACAGGATGCCTGATGAGCTGAAAATAGAGTTGCTCGATGAGAAAGATCCAATGATGCCTGACGGATGGAGATCCCAAAGCTGACTAAAGTTACACTGACGGAACTGGCAGTTGTTACCGATGACAAACTGCAGAATTGACTGACGAAACAGAGAGTTCATAAAATGAAAAAAATACCTAGTTGGCAGAGCTTAAGGATAGACTTAACTGGTTATTTTCTTTGTTTTATTCGACCACAATTAAGTAATTGATTTAAAGAAGATTTATACATTTGGCAAGAAGATAACTACAAGATAAATCAGGAGTTAAAGTCGTAAATCAATTTGGCTAGATTGTTTTTCATGCCAAGAATCAAGAATCATGAATCATAAATTAAGGAATATCATGTCTATATAAGATACAAGCATAATTCATTTCTGCAAGCAATCAAATACACAGAAGGGGAGTGAATAGAAAGAGGATGTTGAAGAGAAACTAGTGAAGGATAAACTTCATACAGTCCTGATCAATAAAGCTGAGAGAGAGCTAAAGAATTCTACAGACACCGATGAACAATGAAGCACAACATCACAGAGTAGAAAGTGTGGAGCACAAAGGAATTGAATTGATACATTGAGCAGAGAGGTATTATACTTAAATAGATCTGAAAATCTGCAATTAAAAGTTGCATTAGAGACAGGTCATAGTGTTTCAGTTTAGCCATTGAAGCATCAAGTCTCTTAATAGAGCAGGACTTAACAGTCTTCTATAATTGAGGTATATCCTAATAGATTTCCAAAAAGGTTGACTCATGAAAGTAGCATTGAATTTACATAAATCCTATTGATAGCCTAAGAAGAAGGTTGATTCAAGGATGGTAGCAAGATTTGCCTAAAGCCTATTAACAGTCTAATAAGGAGGCTAATTCAAGGATGGTAGCAAAATGGATGCCAGATACTAAGTGACAACCTATATGTATAAAATCCTCTAACAAGGTCGCACTTAACAGTGTGTTTGTAACCTTTAACATGTTTGGCTCCTAATAGGGCTCACTTCAGAAGAGTGAAAATTTGGGGTACCGGTCCCAGTGGTTTTTTCCCTTAACAGGGTTTCCACGTTAAAATCCATGTGTTATATGTGTATGGTTTATTACTTTATTATTTTACATTTCACATATACATTTCTGGATTGATTGGTATACTCTGTATATTTACTGAGTATCGGTAAATAAGTTTTACTACTTATCGGTAATCAAGGAGAAAAAGGACAGACAAGGTAAATCGACAGACAGTTAATTATTTCAAGTATTTCAAGGCATACATCTTGTAGGGACTTAATAATCTGAGGTGTATTGATTGGTGGATTAAATTTTAAAGGATAAATTTTTGAGGCCACTGATTCACCCCCC
>MU228200.1:792136-809784 GCA_018584345.1 Thuja plicata | reverse complement strand
AAGATGAAAGGTAGGTGAGTCATTGGGACTCCAAACACATGAGTGTATATGATCACGAGGAAGATCCATAAATGAAGTTTGAGAAGGCATATGACATTGCAGATGTAACCTAAGTTTAACCACTTAATCTCCACCATTGATTCATGATGCCCTAGATCTAGTTAACCGCCTAAGTCACAATTAACTACCTATGTCATAGTTAACCACCTAAAAATTGTATAAGAGATCAGTTTTCAACATTGAGCAAGAGAGAGTTGATGAGGGTGCAGTTGCTGATATTGCTAAAGATGAAGAGTTGATGAAGATGTTTCAAAGTGAAGAAAAAGAGAGATATTTAGAATGAATCAGAGCTTATGATACTAAGCCACTGAGTACAAAACAAGGTAACAGAGTTATAGAGCACACTGATTCTAGACAAAATTTAATTAATTCATTTCTATTAGACATTTTGTATTGAATTTTATTGTAATCAGAGAAGTACAAATCTCATTTGTGGGTAGGCCCTAAAAATTCTTTATATATTGTAAATCCTTTAACCAGGTACATCTCTTAGATTATGTTGACGGGGTTTTGCTGACCAGGTCCGCCTATAGTCATAAGTTGTCACCGGGTACTGGAGGTACCGGCCAACTCCGCCTACAAAGGCTATCCGGGGAAGTTAGATTCCCTGGGTCTTCAAGCACCTAGGTGTCGGGTCACGATGGTGTGGGGCTCAATTGGGAGAAGTGACTATTTTTGAGGGGGATAGCTGGTTTCTTCAACTCGTTCTCTCCGGAGATTCAATAAGGTAAGGTTTCCCCTAGCATTCTACACTTAGCAAATAAAATGGAAAAGATCCTGCAAGGTTAGAAATACATCATCTAACTATATTCATGCTTAAATATTCAGAACATCAATAATACCCTGATATACTACACTAAATACAGAAGAAATACACAACCATCAGCTAGTATTTTATCAGTAGCGAGGGAAAGAGGTCATTAATCTATTTGACATATCAGAGTAGAAGACGTAAAGAACATGAAACATAAAATACCATTAACTCAGAAGCATGAATTCCAACAACATCGTTGTAAATAATTCTCCCTTTTTCATTAATGTCTCTTCCAGCAAGCACTGGTGCGTGATATAATGATGGCTCTAGGGGAGCGTTTAACTATTGAAAATAGAACAATGGAGCATTGAGCTCTGCAACTAAAATGAGAAATCACCTTTCTATTACTGTGGACAACAAAATCATCAATTTTTCCGACCCTTGAAAATGGGCTGGTTTGGCTATTAATAAAATTCTCTTCTAACCCTAACCCTATTTTACATCATATTTCAATAAAATACAATATCTGGGGGCCGGTACTACCTGCGCCACCCTACAAAAGACCTTGAGACTAAATAGGCTTGTCCTGTCAGAAGAATGAGACAAGAATATACAACAGAAGAATTGGCCTCGAGAAGAGAGCCAGGAAGGAGAAGGAAGAAAGTAGGTCCCCCAGGGATTAAGGCTACATGCCCCATAAATGGGAAATGTGGCACCCTATCTCTAATGCGCTAGGTGTACCTCTGAATGGCACCTTGAGAAGACCAATGTTAGAAAACCAACTGTTGAGTCAACTCCCCCTTGATGTAGCAAACTACCTTCTGACAGCCTTTATTAACCATTCCTGAAAGTGACCGGTCGGCCTCGGGGACCGGGACACGGATCACTTGAAAGAATACAAAATTCAGGATCTGAGACTCCGAGATCCAGGAACTTACGTTCCCAAAAGAATAAAGAATACCCAATGTTTGAGTTTTCTCTGGCCTCTGAAGAAAGCTCAAGGTTGTTTATTATCATTGAAAGCCTAGAGGAGGCGGGAGATGCCATCTTTGTCGATATCCTTTATGCTGGCCCTTCGGTACTTAGCCACCTCAATTTGTTCCCCCAAGTCCAGAACATTCTCCTTAAACTCGTCGGCCATTTTTGCCGTGTCGTGGCCACTAAGTACCATACACGTTAATTTCTTCATTTGGGCACCATCTATCCCCTCCGAGGATCGATATCGGGACTTCATCATTTCATAAAAACTCCCCAAAACTAAATCGTCTGGTGTGCATGTATCTGTACTAAGGGGGTCAGCCCCGGAAGTCTTCGCTACAAAAGACTTGTATAAATTGAAAGAATATTTTACTATATTGACTTTATCTTGTAGAGTCCCTACCAGTTGCTTGGTTACCTCCAATGTGAGGTCAAGTCTGAAGTGTTGGGTCCTCACAAAATCAAATGATTCATCCCTTAAAATTTTGGATTCAGAAATCATTTCCTCTCCCAGGCCAAGGAGTTCGTCAAGCTCTACCTTTCATGTTTGATAATTCTTGATATCACCCTCCCACAGGTCAATCAGAGTCTCCACCTGGTGTAGAACATGTCGGGCCATATATAAGTCTGGGAGGGTGGATACCAGGAAACGTCGGGTGTTTCCTATTTATAGGGCGACCCACTCGTCGACTGCCTGGGCCTTCTTCTTCATTATTTGCAGGGAATCTATGTCACTCTGTGGTAAATCTTCAGAGGTGGAAGCCTCTGGAGGAGCGGCATTAATAGGTCAAGCTAGCTCGGTAAGCAAACCCATAAGGTTTGCATTTTTTTCCTTTTCTATTTTGAGCCTTTGGGCTTCCTTCTCATAATAGGCCTCTACTACCCTAGATGCCTCCTTTAGCAAATCCACCTCACCTTGTTTTCCCCTTTTTCCCAATGATACCTCTACAACGTTGTAATCTTTAGTTTCTATGGTTGCTTCATCAACGCCTGGGGGAGGTGTTGCCACAATGGTGACTGTTTCTCTGCTCGGCCCAGTTTGAAGAGTATGAACCATCCGGGCTTTCTTGGCCTTCGGTGGGCCCTGGACCTGAGCCATCATTTCGGCTAGGGAGAGAGGAGTTTTGGGAGTGGACGGAGCTTTTCTTTTTCTGCTCTCTACTAACCACTGAGGCAGCAAGGGTGGATTTTCTTCCAAAGTCTGTTCTCTTGGTTCTTCCCTAGTGTTCTGTGGCTGTTGCTCCTCAGTGGTGGGGACCTCATCCATCCCTTTCCCTGTGTCTTCTTCTTCATTAGCAATATCTTCCTCAGCAACATCCATCTCCTTAGCCTTGTCCTCTATGTCTATTGCTTCATTTGGACTTTTGTCGGCTTCCTCAAGGGTTTCCTCTTCATGTTTCTCTTCTTGTTGCTCGGCCTCTACCACTGGGGCCTCTTCCTCTGTTGGCACATCTTGTGGTAGTAGGGGAGGTACTGGGCCGAGGTTTAAAGTTTGGGCTGCGGTAATTACCTGCCCAAATGTCACTCCCGAGAGTGGCACTTGGAATGTGGCGGCTGGGGTTACGATTATTCCCAAAGGTCCAGTTTCCCCAGCAGATGTCATTTGTTCATTCTACCTTTGTTGGTCCACCCCCGAATCCTGCATTTCAGGAATCTCAGAGGCAATCTCCAGCTCCCTTTCTTCTATCTATTTTTCCTACTCCTGCGCAGGCTCTTGTTCCGCAACTTCTTGTTCTGCCCTTGGGACTTCTGTCTCTATTTTTCAGGTGTCCCCCTGCAGATTTTCAAACTCGTTGGTTGCAAAGACATCATCAAATTTCTCCTGCGGAGGGGGACTAGCCGGGACTTTGGCAGGCTCTGTTTCCTTCTCTGGCTCTGGGGAACTGGAAGAGAGGATTTCTACTTTCTGGGTCTGGGACGTTCCCAACCCCGGCTCTGCCTTAGGCTTTTGGTTAAGCCTCTTCTTTCTTCGGGTAACCAAGGGTGGCCCTGCATCCCTTATTGATGTTGCTTCTATGGTATCCACCCCCGTTGCCTTCACCATTAAGGCTGCCAGTGATGGGGAGGAAGAGGGACGAATTGGCCCAGCCATTAGTACTGGAGTGGCCAGCCATGTGATTAATTTCTCCCTCATCTGTTGGGAGGCTGCCACTGACTGCTTTATTTGTTCTTTTATGGGGACTTCTAGCATACGAGGGGTCGTATCTATTCCTTTTCCTTTATCCACTCTCTGTGAAGAAGTCCCGGCCCCCGGAGTTAATCTTGGTGCTCTCTGGGTTGCTCGGGGGGTACTTCCGGGGCACACCTTCTTGAAGTAGGCATGACTTCGTTCGACCACCTCTTGAGTGAAGTCCTCAATTGTAGGCCCTTCTTGGGCATCCCAATTTACCGGTGGAAGGGTCATTGTATCGATCCCCTTTGCCTTGTACTAGGGATTGATAGTGGGGGCGACGTCGGAGAAGTCCTCTGGGAACCTCCAGAGCTTCAACCTTTGCATCATGCCTGTCGTCATCCTGACATAGTGCCAGCTCCGCACCTCCACATCATCTTTGAAATCTGCCCAGAAATCCTCCATATGGTCGTGATGGGGCTCTGAAGCCTGGGCAAGTGCCGCTGCAATCTTACCATGCGGATCAAAAAAATTTCGCGTCAAGTAAAATTCTTCCAAGTTGTAGCTTTTTAGTTCGTTATCCGCCTCCTTTGTGGCGGCCAGGCTACATGAGTAGTTCCCACAAATGATTGGGAATAGAATGTTGGGTATCTTCTTCAGGGCAAAGAGTGCATGCACCTCCATTATCTACCTGCAGTATTCCAAGAGCACGATCTTGTCCCCATAGTGTTTGGGCAACAAGTAGGGTTTCTCAGAGAAGCTGGTGACCCTAATATAAGTGTGCTATTGGAACTGGCTGTAGTAGTGTCCATAACTCTAGACCAAATTCATCGCCTCTGAGGATAAGCGGTATCCCGCATCCCGGGTGGGTGTGAGTAGGTGATAGTAAATAAATGCATCGTTTACCCAGCAAAAACTGGGGAAGCTGGCCTCCCATTGAACCTGTGGGAAATGGTCCCATAGTGCCGTTTGTCCTGGGCCAATCCCAAGCACGCCATCTATAAGTAGCCTATGGGCATGGGGCCTCTGCTGCGCCAGGGCCCAGAAAACATAGGAAGTCATGTAAAATTTCTTCTTCCTAGCTAGTTGAAGGAACTCGAAGTCGACATGGTTTGAAATTATGGCTGCCCAGTCGAAGTATCCTCCCTTGGTGGAGATGCCGAGGAGGAAGTAATACATCCATTTAGCAAATTCTTGGGCAGAGGGCTGCCCAAAGACTCAGGCCAATGCTATCATTCCCATCTGAATGCTTTCTTTGAACTCAGACCTGGGAATCTCTATCTTCATCCTCTTGGGGTCCCTCTTTGGAACCTTGAGCCAATGGGTGTTCATGTATACCCGGGCGGCATCCTCCAACTGTGTGAATTGGGCCAAGGCATCTGACCTTGTAACCACAGAAGCCTTGGCGAATTGAGGGATCCCCAGACCTGCCTGGAATGTGTTAGGGTCGAGGGATACCAGAGGAGTAGGGTATCTGGTTGGTTCTGCGGCAACGAGCATAACAGCCCAAACAGAAGAGTTGTAATTGGCGGCCACTTTCAGGATAAGCTCTAGAGATTGTACAGAGCACGGGAAACAAGCTGCCTTAAGGATCCCGAAATCCTCGACATTGATTGCCAGCTGATCTCCAGCTTATCGCTAGATGTACATGATTTTCACTAAGGCCTACATTTCCGGCCATGTCCGATGCTGGTGTCGGTAATAAGCTTAACTTTGGACTCAATCTTTGAGCCCATAATAACACTGTCTTGTACAAACTTCATGGTTAGGGGCATTTTCTCCAGGGCCTTTTTCATTTTGGATTTTACCGCCACCATGGTAGCCATTGTGGAAGGTAGCTCTGGACTTCCAGGTGGAGAGGATATAGATGCCTCAGACATGTTTGGGAAGCATACTCTGAAAACCTACAAGGAAAAGCAACCATCAGAATGTATTAACAAATAAATACTCGGGGGTCTAGAGCTCTTACCACCGTGATGCCTACTTTTCCTAAAAAGTTAGTTTCATTCACAAAAATCTCGAAAAGTACATGCATTACATAAACTTAAGAATTTGATTGAATATCCAGGTCCAGGGATCTTATCACACTTGGTAAAGACACGGGATGGGTGATGGCAGGAGACCCAGAGCTCGGAGAAGTAACCGTGGGTGAGGATGTGTAAAAAGGCAAACTATCAAGCCCACGTGGGCGCCACATGCATAGGTATTAAATAGGAGTTATGGCAATGACGACGGAGCCAACTGTCTGAACGTGCAAAAAGTGAAGGCCACTTAGATGAAATTAATTACACGCATGGGACATAAATGAGGGTCTGGCTGGTTTTATGGAGGAGAGAGAAAACTGCCTGTTTGAAACCGGTCGAGAGCCGAGTTTCAAACATGTGGTTTTCTGCCCCAAAATGAATTTACGAGCGGAAAAGTAGCGACACTAGAAACTCAACCACCTTGCTAAGCTACCCAAAAGGATATACATGAAATATACATGAAGAGTCAAGGGATATATATATGGGAATGGAGGGATATACAATAAATATACATAAATGTACACATATACACCGCAGAATGACATTCGTAGGAAACCAGGCAAGGCACAGAGTATAAACAGCTTTCTACACTATCTACAAGCCAACCACTTCTGTGTAGAGGGCGGACAACCCTCTGGTAGAGCTGACCCACCAACGGGCAGAAAAACCAGAAAAAGGGAAACAAACATAACCGAAAGACCACAAACGAAAACAAGACAGAGAAACACTAGACAAACGAAAAGAAAATGGCGAGAACAGAGACACCAACCTGAGAATGTTGAAAGGTGGAGGAAAGGAGAAAGTTACCACGGGAGCTCTGTAATAGCTACAGCTACCAAATGATCACAACCTGCCACCACAAAGCACTCACAATCGCCTGAAAAGGATGGAAGTGTTTAGCACTGATTGTCGTTAATTTTCTGCAAATCGCTCTGTAATCGCTCTGAGTGCTTGAGTGTTTTAATCACGGTAAATGTGAAAGTGACAGATAACTTCTATTTATACACGTCATAAAAAGGTGATCCACCTCCTTCCGGAAATCTCTGGACAAGCAAACCTTCAGACCCCGGGCCCGGGGATTCCCCGCAATGATCACCTTAAGAACATCATGGCGAAGAATCCCGGAGTCCGGAATCTGGCTCCCAACAAAGAGCGATCTCCGGGACCGGAGTCCCAGAGACGAGAAACCAACCAAGAAAAACTCAACAATGGGGAAGAAAAACTCAGAGAAAGAAAACAAGGGGAGAGACAAGGCAAGAGCCGCAAGCAAAAACAACAAAATAAATAAAAGAAGAAAAAAAAGAGGGGGACCCAACATTTTGCACACAAAATGTAGGGACAAGGATGCGGGGCATAAAAAATGGTGACTATCTGGGACAAATGCCTTAGTGCATCTGAGAACTACAGAATCTCTGGTTAGCAAAACTAGAACAAGCCATTTTCCGAAGCGTCTGACAGGCAAAGAGCAACATATCTAAGAGAATCAAACCACACGGGATCTAGTCCGTAGCCCTTCATCAGTGGTGTCGTGTGTGATTTGGAAGGAAATCAAGCCGATGACCTTTGGGAGGAGTAGAGAAGAGGCACTAATTACATCGAACCAGTCTTCAATTTGCTTGTTTCTCCTGGAGACCAGAGTTGCGTCCCACTTTCCCTTATTATTTTGTTTGTTTCTAGGTGGGAAGGAGGTACTTCTTTCACCATTAAACTTAAGCACAGCTAATTTCAATGGTGGTATTTCTTTCACCTGTCCACCTATACTTAGATGTTCGAAGAGGGGATAAAAATCTACACCTGGAAAGAATTCCTTAAAGTTTTAGACCTGGTTCAACCAACCAGTACAACCGATCTACCCTCGGCGTGTCCGATTACTTGTTCCTTATGTTCACTGATTGCCAGACTCCCGGAGACAACACCCGATGGAGATTTCTCAAAATGTGCCACATCCTGTGAAACAACCCTGGAGACTGGGCCGGCTCCACTATGCTAAAGATAGATTCTAGAGTTCACCATGCCGTAGACATCGTACCAGAGGCCAGAGTTATGCGAAGCATTCCAATTCCTACAAGACAAAACAAAATGCCAGGACCCTGAAAGAAAACCAAAAAATAAAAAAATGAAAATAAAAACACCAAAAGAGGACTGCCCTGAAGGGCAGCCGACAAGGCTATTTACACAACACGGTACCTCGCAGTGAGGCACCTGGAAGAAATATTTACAAGCGGAGGGCTTTACACAAAATACAGCTTTGGACAAACTTACCCTATTCGAAGTAGTGTTTGAGAAACTGTCCATTAACGGGCAATGAGATAGGTTCACCAGTCAGGGTGTTAAGGTAGTAAGTATTTTCCCCATAGATTTTTGAGATTAGGTATGGTCTGAGCAAGAGCCATTGGAACTTGGTATGCTTTCCTTTCTTCTCCCAGGCCTTGTCCCACAACAGGACCAGATCTGAAATCTGAAAAGCTTTGTATTGGGCTCTTCTGTCAAACCATCATTTTACTACTTCTTGATGACGCATGAAATGTTCAAGGGCTGCGTCTCGTTGTTCTTCCATTCACACCAGATTTAAGAGCCGAACCCCCACGATGTTGTCCCTATTGCTAAATTCTTGCATAAACTGTAAAACTAGGATCTGTAAGTTAACTGAGAATACAGGGTTCTGACCGTAAACTAGATGGAACAGGGATGTTCCCAGGGCGGCCTTGACACGAATGTGATCCACCCAGAGGGTGAATTTCAACTTTTTATGCCAATCCTAGGGATTCTGTTCTAACAGGTGTTTGATCACTTCAAGTAGATTTTTATTCGTTGATTCAGCAACGTCGTTCCCCTGGGGATAATAGTTGCTGGAAAACTTCAGAGTGATCCTCCGGTCGTAGGTCCATTCGAGTAACTACACCAAAGAAAATGTTGGACCATTGTTGCACACCAAAGCAAAGGGCATTCCAAACCTTGTGATGATGTTTTCTTCCAAGAATTTAATAACTATGTCTGTCGTGTTGATTTTGCACGGTATAGCCTCAGACCACCGAGTGCAGTAATCAGTAGCAGTGAGAATGTATTGGTGATTGGCAGATGAGTTGGGGTTGATTTCCCCAATGAAGTCAAATGCCCACTGGGCGAAGGGCCTAGCTTTGAAGACTGGTTGTAAAGGCATAGCCGGGTTACGATCACGATGCACCGCGGTCTGGCAAGTGTGGTATTTCCTAACATGAGTGTAAACATCTTTGAATATACAGGGCCAATAGTATCCAGCCTGAAGGATCTGATGGGTAGTGGCATTGGCTGAGCCATGCCCAGTTCCAAACTGCCCGTGAAATTCATCAATCACCCTTACAGCTTGGTCTCTGTCGATGCACTAGAGGTACACTCCCTCGTAGTTTCTGCGGTAGAGCGCGGAGTTTTTGATCATGAAGTGGGAACTTTTCATCTGCAAGGCACGGCGTTTATTGGGAGGTAATCCCTCTGGGCACCTATTGTTTGATATCAAATATACCAAGTCGGTATACCACGGGTCTCGGGTAATAGACTCCACTGTGTAAGCCTGACATTCTATACGGGGAGTCTCTTCTGCCATCGCTCGGCTTAGTCCCTGGCCCCGGACTATCTTCATGGGCTGTATTTCTAAGTCATATTCCTGGAGGATGGCCATCCATTTCCCCCATCTATTGCCCAATTTTCTCTACATCAGCAGAGACTTGACGGCCTGGTCCGGAATGATAGCATGTACCTTGCTCCGGAGAATATAATGCTAAAAAATTTTTACGGCACAAACTAGAGCAAAGGCCTATTTTTCTAGTGATGAATATCAGACTTATGCATTCTTGAAGGGGGATCTCATGAAAGCTATTGTTTTTCTTCCCCTCAACCTTTTGATTCAACGCTGCCGTGACAGAATGCGGCGAAGCAAAAGAGTAAATGTAAAATGGAAGGGAATAATCTGGACTAGCCAGGATAGGTGCTTCTGTTATTGTGTGTTTGATCTGGGCGAATGCCCGCTTTGCTTCAGGACTCCAGTCAATCTTGGTATCCTTCTTCATCATCTCATTGAGTGGTTTGACTATTTCTGCGAATCCAGTGATGAACCGCCGGACGAAGTTGATCTTTCCAAAGAAGGATCGCATCTCTTTCTTGCTGCTAGGCATTTGTAAGTTTAGCAATGCTTCGACTCTCTCAGGGTCTATGGATATGCCCTTCTCAGAAATGATATGCCCGAGTAACTTCCCCTCAGTGACCCTGAGTATGCACTTCTTGGGGTTGAGGGATATTCCATACCGGCGACATCTCTCGCAAATCTGAGCGAGATGGGCGAAATGGTCACGCCTGTCCTGGGAAAAGATGGTCAAGTCATCCATGTAGATGATTATGCACCGATTCACAAGGCCCTCAAACGCAATGTCCATGGCTTTTTGAAATGTAGCCCCTACATTAATCAGACCAAAGGACATTCTCCTGTATGCAAACATTCCCCACTTGGTGGTAAATGTTGTTTTCTCCCTATCTTCATACTTAACCATGACCTAGTTATATACAGAGTACCCATCCAAGAATGACATCATCTGGGATCCATTCACTATCTGTAACACCTCATCCAACGAAGGGAGAGGATGATTATCCTTCTTGGAGGCCTTGTTCAAGTTTCAGAAATCTACGCAAAGGCGGATCTCACCGTTCTTCTTTCTCACAAGGACCAAATTGGCAACCCACGTAGTGTGCCAGATTGGGAAGATTATCCGGGCTAACAGCAATTTTTCTACCTCTTGATGAATCAGAGGCTCAATCAGGGCGTTGACCAGTCATTGCCTTTGCCGAAAGGGCTTAGCATCAAGTTTTAGGGGAATAGTATGAGTCATGATGGATGTGTCATACATTTTTAAGTCTTCATAACCCCATGCAATTACGTCGATGTATTCTTGGAGAACCGCGAGAATCTTCTCCTTCTCTTCAGGGGAAAAAGAGGTACTAATGTGAATCATCTTTTCCTCACCGGGCTGGCCGATGTTTACTTTTTCAAACTTTCCTCCCTCGGAGGAGAATGACACCTTCTCCCGGGCCTGAGGGTCTGGGTCGAAGATTCATTACAGTGCAACCATCCCCTTCGAGATGGTCTTAGTAGGTAGGTCTATGATCCCTTCATCTTCGTCACCCTACCCAATATCGTCATGGTCTCATTCTTCCACTATCTGGTTTTCAAAGACGCCAACATTTGCCATGAAGGCCAGGATATGATGATCATCCTCAAAAACCTGAAAGTGGGTGACATTATCAGGAATGGACGGGGTAGGGACCATCTCAACTAAAAATCTCCGGAGTCGCGAGTCGGCCATTGGCTCAAGTGTGCTGGCAGAAACGGCGAGGGCATCCAGGACATAGTTCCATCATCAGGGAATGAGGTCAATGTCGAAGGCATCAAAATCTTCAATAAGGCTCCAAGCCCGATTGTGGTATGTGGCCAGCCTTTTGTCGTGGCATGTGTATTGACTCTCGACTTGTTTGACAATCAACTCTGAATCACCCAGAGCCCGGAGGTAGGTGACACCTTTCCTTAACGCAAATAAGAGTCCAAGGACCAAAGCCTCGTACTTTGTAACATTGTTTGTATAGTTGAACTGCAGTTTATAGGACGCGAGGAAGGATTTCCCTTGTGGGTTGATTAGTTCCACCCCAGCCCCGCAGCCTTGTTTGGATCAGGACCCATCAAGTTTGAGGGTCCATAAGTCATTGTTCATAATCTAGGGCTGGGGAGGGGGAGTAGCCTTTGGATCATTGTTGGGAGACTTAGGGGTTCCCTCCCGAACTACTGGCGTGGAGTTGGAGTTTACCTCCGGAGGTGTTTGGATTTTGGATTCCTAGGGAGACGGCACCAGACGAGCACATCCCGTAGAAACACTGGCCCCTAGGGAAGCAGATATATGTTCTTTATTCTGGAAGGCATCGAGGTGTCGGTTAGCGACCGAAAGGCAGGGTCCACACTCGAGCTCTAAATGTTTCTGATAGTGTACTCGACACCAAGTGCCGGATAGGAGTGTAGCAAGGGTTACTGTGGCACCTTGAGAGTCAATCTCAACTCTCATCTTTTCTTCTAGGTCCTGGGCTCTCTGCAGCACTGTGAGATCCTCTCCGGGGATGAAATCAAATGTTAAGATTTCAAAGGGTCGGTACACCCCCGGGGAAGTCTCAGAGAAGAAGACCTCATTGATCCTCCCAACCTCAGTAAGGGCCTGTTTCATCCGGGGTTCACTTTTGACCTAGATCTTATTTGATTCTCCTTCCCAGGGGAGCCATAAATGGGTGAAGTCAGTTGAAAAGTATCCATTCAAGGACTTAGACCAATTCCAACTTAATAACATCCCGTAAGTCTCTGGGATGTCCACCACTTGGATGTCAATTATGCTGGTTATCCTGGGGTCCTGGATAAGCTGTATCCGGATGTTCTTCAATTCCCCCACCATTTTTACAGTAGTCTTATCTAGCTGGATCACTGCACCATTAGATGGGGTGGGATGGAATCTAAGCTTCTGACAAATAGACAAGGGCATGATGTTACCTGAAGCTCCGAAGTCTACTAAGCAGTTGTGTATATTTTTGTCTTGGATATTCATACCTAGTAGGAAGGGAGGATCCACATTATTCCCCTGGAAGACGGCCACATTAGCATCTTCAAATGAGACAGTCTTGGGCGGGCGGCTGATGGCTTCCAGGTTCCCCAAGAGCTTCAGAAGAGACTTCCTCTACTCAGGACAGTTCAGTAGGACCTCCATCAAGGTCATGGAGGTGGTAGTCTGCTCTAACACCTTTGTAATGTCGAATCTTCCTCCCGGGAACTGGTGATTTCCCTTGGCTAGGTCTTTTGCTTGGTTAGAGCTAGGACCTTTTGGAGGAGCGGGTCGGTCAGTCATGTTATTCCAGGGAGGAGGGGTGTCTTTGATAGGAGGCATGGGCATGTAAGCTGGTCCTTTACCGACTTGACTCTGAGTGTTATATGGAGTCCGCAGGTTAGTAAAGGTGTTGGTCTCGAAGGGCGAGATAGATTCATCAAAGAATCCCTACAATTCAGACTCCTCTTCATCCTCCCTGAAAGTTCTAAAGAAGATGGCATCACATGTGAAGGCACTGTGGGTTGGCTCTTGAACAGGAGGCTCTAGAGGGGTGGCATCATGCGACTACTGTCTGTCTAGCTGGGAGATCATGATGACCTTTTTCAATGTGGCACAATTTACCTCATTGTGTGAACCCGTGTTGTGCAATCTACACCAATTAGTCATGGGATGGAAGTCTGCAACTGGAGTAAAATGTGATGGTCTAGCACCATTTTGGTTGGCATTTTGGTTCGGAGGTGGGCCTCCGGTGTTTGTGTTATTATTCCATTGCTGTTGATTGGGCCTAGGCCCGTTGTTGAAGTTTCTCCCCCCGGCATTGTTATTTCGTTGGCCGGAGAAAATGTTTCCCCTCTAGAAATTTGAATTTTGGGGTGCATAGGACCCCGCCTTCAGTTAACCCATATCCACAGTCAAGGTAGACAACATTCACCAGAGGGATTCAACCTCAGCGGTCAACTGAGCGTTGGCATCACAATGTAATGGTTGTTGTTGCTAGTTTCCCGGGAAGGCAGCAGTGTTAGCCAGAGTCGAGGGCAGCAATCCTCTAGTCGCGGACGACTAAAAGAAGGGCACTCCAAACGGTTGTGTCTGAGACTGTTGTGCTTGCTGCAGCTGATTCCAAGGGAAATTTTCCAGACCTGGTACCGTCTGGGTCTGCGTTGGATATACGTACCGGGCCTGCTGGTCTATCAGGGGTGGTGGAGGATTCATTGTCATCAAGGGGGCACCCATCGCCAGATTGGGGTTATACCGCCCGACATACGCAGTTCCGTCAAGGATCATGTTGAAGGGCATACTCTGCCCAATCCCGCCCAGGGATTTGTTGAGACCACGGGATAGTTCTAAAGCTAGGTTGTAAACTTTAGCCAAAGTGTCCCGGTCACCCGCGGCGGTTGTTCTCCAAAGGAGAGTGGTGACGAAGGGGTCCATCGCATTAAGGTAGGTCTGTATGGTTACTTCTAGGGATGGAATAAAAGGGCCCGTGCACCGCTTCAAGGCACGCTGGAACCGATGGTTGAATGTTGTAAGAGGCTCATTAGTTTCCTTCCTGATGGAGATGAACTAGCTATGGGACCAGGCTGCGTCCACATGTACGTGAAAGGCAGCTAGGAATGCGTCCTCCATGTCCTGCCAACTATTTATGGAGTTGGCAGGGAGGTTAAGGTACCAGTTCAGGTCGCCTTGTCCTAAAGACAAGGGAAACATCTGAATCACAACATCTTCATGCTGGATTCGGTGTCAGTTCAAGGCATCCTTATATGCCTGTAAATGCTCTTCTGCGGTCTGAGCCTAAGTGCTCATAACGTGGGCAGATCTTCTCTGGGTGGGAGGGTAAGTCATTGATTGTGCCTGAAAAAGTTCCCATTAGGGACCCGGTACTTCTGAAATATGCGGCCATTGGGGGAACTAGATTTTGGGTAGTTTGGACACTGGTTCCCGGGATTGTCTGAGAAGTCTGGGTATACTGACGTATGCTAGACCCCCAGACAATAGTGGCAGGTATAAGTTTTGGTGTCCATTTCCTTCGAGCGGGAGGCTCAAATTTGATAAACCTTCCAAGATTCAGGGCAGACATAAGGATTCTTTCAAATTTCCCAGGGGAGAAAGACCCAATCCCGTTGAAGGCTTGACTCTTAAAACTATAACTCGGGGAACCCTTGGGAGGTGTAAAATCAGAATCTCAGGAGGGGGATGAGTTCATGCCCTCCTTCTAGCGCCAGTTTCTATTGATGGGGTTTTGCTGACTGAGTCTGCCAACAGTCATAAGTTGTCACTGGGTACCAGAGGTACCGGCCAACTCCACCTGCAAAGGTTACCGAGCACTCATTAACACCGAGAAGAGCGAACGGAGTTACCGAGTAAGCACAAGTATGTTACCAAACACTCTAGAGCTGAAATTTCATTTTAATTTAGATACATTGTATCTGGACACCAAGCAGGAAGCGTTGCACAAATTTTAAGATGAAAGGTAGGTGAGTCATTGGGACTCCAAACACATGAGTGTATATGATCACGAGGAAGATCCATAAATGAAGTTTGAGAAGGCATATGACATTGCAGATGTAACCTAAGTTTAACCACTTAATCTCCACCATTGATTCATGATGCCCTAGATCTAGTTAACCGCCTAAGTCACAATTAACTACCTATGTCATAGTTAACCACCTAAAAATTGTATAAGAGATCAGTTTTCAACATTGAGCAAGAGAGAGTTGATGAGGGTGCAGTTGCTGATATTGCTAAAGATGAAGAGTTGATGAAGATGTTTCAAAGTGAAGAAAAAGAGAGATATTTAGAATGAATCAGAGCTTATGATACTAAGCCACTGAGTACAAAACAAGGTAACAGAGTTATAGAGCACACTGATTCTAGACAAAATTTAATTAATTCATTTCTATTAGACATTTTGTATTGAATTTTATTGTAATCAGAGAAGTACAAATCTCATTTGTGGGTAGGCCCTAAAAGTTCTTTATATATTGTAAATCCTTTAACCAGGTACATCTCTTAGATTATGTTGATGGGGTTTTGCTGACCGGGTCTGCCAACAGTCATAAGTTGTCACCGGGTACCGGAGGTACTGGCCAACTCCGCCTGCAAAGGTTATATGGGGAGGTTAGATTCCCTGGGCCTTCAAGCACATGGGTGTTGGGTCATGATGCTGCGGGGCTCGATTAGGAGAAGTGACTATTTTCGAGGGGGATAGCTGGTTTCTTCAACTCGTTCTCTCCGGAGATTCAATAAGGTAAGGTTTCCCCTAGCATTCTACACTTAGCAAATAAAATGGAAAAGATCCTGCAGGGTTAGAAATACATCATCTAACTATAGTCATGTTTAAATGTTCACAACATCAATAATACCCTGATATACTACATTAAATACCGAAGAAATACACAACCATCAGCTAGTATTTTATCAGTAGCGAGGGAAAGAGGTCATTAATCTATTTGACATATCAGAGTAGAAGACGTAAAGAACATGAAACATAAAATACCATTAACTCAGAAACATGAATGCCAACAACATCATTGTAAAGAATTCTCCCTTTTTCATTAATGTCTCTTCCAGCAAGCACTGGTGCGTGATACAATGATGGCTCCAGGGGAGCGTTTAACTATTGAAAATAGAACAATGGAGCATTGAGCTTTGCAACTAAAATGATAAATTACCTTTCTATTACTGTGGACAACAAAATTATCAATTTTTTCGACCCTTAGAAATGGGCTGGTTTGGCTATTTATACAATTCTCTTCTAACCCTAACTCTATTTTACATCATATTTTAATAAAATAGAATATATGGGGACCGGTACTACTTGCGCCACCCTACAAAAGACCTTGAGACAAAATAGGCCTGTCCTATCAGAAGAATGAGATAAGAATATACAGCAGAAGAATCGGCCTTGAGAAGAGATCCAGGAAGGAGAAGGAAGAAAGTAGGTCCCCCGGGGATCGAGGCTACATGCCTCATAAATGGGAAATGTGGCACCCTGTCTGTGATGCACTAGGTGTACCTCTGAATGGCACCTCGAGAAGACCAATGTCAGAAAACCAACTGTTGAGTCGATGCCCCCTTGATGTAGCCAACTACCTTCTGACAGCCTTTATTAACCATTCCTGAAAGTGACCAGTCAGCCTCGAGGACCGGGACACGGATCACTTGAAAGAATACAAAATTTAGGATCTGAGACTCCGGGATCCGGGAACTTACGTTCCCAAAAGAATAAAGAATACCCAATGTTTGAGTTTTCGCTGGCCTTCGGAGAAAGCTCAAGGTTGTTTATTATCATTGAAAGCCTAGAGGAGGCGGGAGATGCCATCTTCGTCGATATCCTTCAAGCTGGCCCTTCAGTACTTAGCCACCTCAATTTGTTCCCCCAGGTCTGGAACATTCTCCTTAAACTCGTCGGCCATTTTTGCCACGTTGTGGCCACTAAGTACCATACGCGTTAATTTTATCATTTGGGCACCATCTATCCTCTCTGGGGATTGATATCGGGACTTCATCATTTCATCAAAACTCCCCAAAACTGAATCCTCTGATGTGCATGTATATGTACTGAGGGGGTCAGCCCCGGAATTCTTCGCTACAAAAGACTTGTATAAATTGAAAGAATATTTTACTATATTGACTTTATCTTGTAGAGTCCCTACCAGTTGCTTGGTTACCTCCAATGTGAGGTCAAGTCTGGAGTGTTGGGTCCTCACAAAATCAAATGATTCATCCCCCAGAATTCTGGATTCAAAAATCATTTCCTCTCCCAGGCCAAGGAGTTATTCAAGCTCTACCTTCCATGCTTGATAATTCTCGATATCACCCTCCCACAGGTCAATAATAGTCTCCGCCTGGTGTAGAACATGTCGGGCCGTATATAAGTCTGGGAGGGTGGATACTAGGAAATGTTGGGTGTTTCCTATTTGTAGGGCGACCCACTCGTCGACTGCCTGGGCCTTCTTCTTCATTGTTCGTAGGGAATCTATGTTGCTTTGCGGTAAATCTTTAGAGGTGGAAGCCTCCGGAGGAGCGGCGTTAATACGTCAAGATAGCTCGGTAAGGAGACCCATAAGATTTGCATTTTTTGCCTTTTCTGTTTTGAGCCTTTGGGATTCCTTCTCATA
>MU228200.1:735693-766645 GCA_018584345.1 Thuja plicata | reverse complement strand
AAGTTTGTTTAAGTTTGAAGTTATCTAGATTGATTATATAAATTGATTCTGGTTATATAAAAGATCACTTGATCTATACTAGGTATGTTGATCTTCTATCTAGATTGATTAGGTTTTGAATTATTTTTAAGTGAACTAGAAATTGGTTAAATCTATTGATTTAGCTAAATTTAAATTTAATTTTGAAGTTTGATTTGAAATTGAAATTTAATTTAAGTTTGAAGTTTGATTGATTATATATATATATATATATATATATATATATATATATATATATATATATATATATTGATTAGACTAAAGATTACTTGATTAATTCTAGATTGAAAATTTACATAATTTGCTCTAAGATTAGATCTATACACACACACATGTAGATCAACATAAATGTCTATATATGTCAAAATAAAACATGCATACATAACAATGTACAAATGTAGATATATAGATCAGTTCATAAAACATACATATATCAATGTAAACATCTAGATATCAACATATAACAATGTAAATTTGGACATGTATGTAAATATCAATGTATCAACGTACAAAACACATGTGTACATATCAATGTATTTATGTCTGGATATCAACATGTAACAATGTAAATGTCTATATATGTCAAAATAAAATATGCATGGTAAATGGACCTGTAAATATCAATGTATCAACGTACAAAACACATGTACATATATATCAATGTAAATGTCTAGATATCAATGTAACAATGTAAAACATATGTATATCAAAGTACAAAACACATACATGTATCAATGTAAATGTCTAGATATCAACATAACAATGTAAAACATATGTATATCAAAGTACAAAATACATACATATCAATGTAAACGTCTAGATATCAACAATGTAACAATGTAAATGTATGTATCTATCAATGTAAAACATGTGTATATAATCTACATCTCTCATGTGTAAATCTAGATCAATGACCGCCATCACCATTGTGTGCAGGCCTATGTGGATCCTCATCCTGCTAGACCTGAGTCTGTATATAAATGTAACAATTTTAAGACAAATTTAATTAATATATTTATGGACAGACCAACAATTCTCTAAATGTATACATTTAAACTTGAAACAAATAAACTTTAAAAATAATTTAAATTAAATTTTACCTCTATATCCCGATGAATTGGATCAACAGGCTCCTCTAAATCTCCATATGCAGCGCCCTGTCTATACCTGGTTTATATATATATATATACTTGATTGTTCTTGAATCTTGAAATTAAATGGTTTCAAGTATACTTGTTGTAATGCACATCCAATGTCAGATAACTTAGAAGAATTTAAGAACACTGTCTCGGGATCAATGACCTCATCCATAATCAAATCTGAGAATCCAGTGTGAAATCATGAGGTCATAGGTGTCTGAAATAGGGGAGCCTGTGTATGCTGACGAGGCGGTGTAAGATCATCCACACTCTGTCGTGGAGCTGTAGGATGTATCTGGACATCCTCTTATCTGGAGGTACTTGCCTCTGCATCTCCTCGTCCCTGACTGCTACATGTGGAGGATCTCGCCTGGTCTCCTCGAACGAATGTAGGAATATCACGCGGATGAACCCCATGTGTCGTAGAAATGTGCTGGTAAGCTGCTAGGAGATCACTGACTAAAATGGAGCTCATGTCATGCAGACGATCCTCTGGTAGTCATGATATCTCATATGGAGTGGGAAGATCAAATCAGATGTAAGAATCGTAAAATGGACTAGAAGGATCAACGCCTGCACCCGTCTGGGATCTGAGCATGTACCTACCCACACGATCAGTTGAAAATTCATCAACCTGGTTTGCGATGGTGGCAATGTTAGAAAACATATCTACACATGCATCCTCAACTGCAACATGTCTAGCTCCAGTGTAGGCCTCCAAACCTTTTGGAAGAACCAAAAGGTTTTGACCCACTAATGCCCTCTTACTAGGGGGTTGTGGTGCATTAGGTTGTCTACACTTATCCTGATATCTCCCCCGGCCCTGACCATCATGTGGAGGTAAATCTGTGTAATCAACATCATAACCTAAATGGAACTCTGCAAATAATTGTTTGCAGAAATATAAGGGCACCTCATCCTTTTGGGGCCACATATGATGGGCCACCAACCAACTCAGATATATAAAAGGAGCTACTAAGTCATCTGTACATTTTGTGACCCTATATGCTCTAACCACCTTCTTCTTTATGTAATGGGTCCCAAACATGTTCTTAACCTGAGTAACAAAAACATCTGAATCAACTCTCCTCCAACCCACAGTATCTGTCACTGTGCTAGAGAGGCTATCGTAAAAAGAATCAATAGATGTGTCATCATATGTATTGTATCATTCAACCTTATGAATCATACTCATCAATTATGTGTGAATGGAAATCAATTTCTCCCTATTAGGGAGGGTAGCACTATTTTGCAACGTCCTCTCGAGTGCAGCTAGAGTGGCGTGCATCCTCGAGATAGTCTCTAGTCTACGACTATCTCAACTATGTGGGGTATCATGGCGGCCTGACGATGCTCGTGTGGCCTAACTACCATGAATGCTATGATCTGACCCAGTAGAAGCCATGTGACATAAATGTAATATCTAGATAGAGATAAACATTGCTCGCTGCAAGTGGGCACATACACATGTGTACATTCGGTAGGAAATCAATTTATATATATACATGTGTTGAAAAAGAACATACATGTTTAAATTTTAAAATATTAAAAAATATCTATACATACATATTTAAATTAAACAAATCCAATTTACGTCTTCAACATGAAACATTTTTTCAAACAAAAGTTCATAAATTTTAAACAAGTCAAATTGCATACATATTTTAACATAAATAGACATAATTTAACATACATGTCCATTTGAACAAAACTATCCATGACATCCTCTTAAGCATAAATACATCAAAAAGAAGATTTCATGTACATAACTTAAGTGATTTTATAAAAAAGACTTTGAAATATATACAAATTGATTAACCTAAATTGACGAGCTACAAAAAATTTACAATTATGAAAATCTAATTATGTATGAAATGTAACCTAGTACAAGACTTAGGGTTTTGTTATGTGATAATTTTGAAAGTTGTGGACATATAATGAAAATGTAGAATGATCAAGTTGTGACAAAAAGATTTTGTGACACGTTCTCTTAATAATATAGGGCCATGTATCCTAAAATAATTTCATGTAACAATTGCTTCTAATTTACGTTTTGGATAGATTATATGTTTTTAGGCTTAAGTTTACGTGTGAATGTTTCAAACTTTTGGGTTTGGGTTTGCGTTTAAGTTTCCAGGTTTGCGTTTAAGTTTCCAGATTTGTGTTTAAGTTTGGGTTTGCATTTATGTTTCAAAAATTTGGGTAAGTGAATTATTTTTAACATGAATTATATAACCTAAAAACATTTATTTCTTGAATATGAAGAAAAAAAATGCAACATTGCAATGCTAGTAAAAAAAATCTTTTTACATATATATTTATAAAGCAAATTTTTAAAAAAAAAAAACAAAGCAAAATAAAAAATAAAAAAGGGGACCTACCTCAAACTCGGTCGAGTTTCTTCTCAACCCCTCAACCGCAATCGTAGCCCCTCAACGTGCAAATGAGGGGCTTGCGGTTGTTTTCAGGGTATTTAAAATGAATAGTAGACTCGGCCGAGTTAGACACGACCGAGTACTACTTGGCCCAGTCTACTAGGCAACATAAACGCCACTTGGCGTCACGTGGCGCCAACGTAAACTCGGCCGTGTTAGACTCGACCGAGTCCGACTAGGCTGAGTCTAACTAGGCCGAGTAGGCAAAGTTAGCCCAAAGGTCGACATATTATTGTGCTTTCACCCATATATATATATATATATATATGATCCAATAATCACCCATTCTAAAGAGGATGATATGTGTAACATTTGTAGAGTACCTGATTCAGGTAAACACATGTTTTTTTGTTGTCATATTGCTAAAGAGATTTGGTACATGTTTTGTTCTGATTTCTATTACTGGAATTGTAATATTTATTGGATTGGTACCTTGATTAGCAAGTTTGATCATGCTTCTAATAACATGAATTACTTTTGGTTAATTCTTTCTACTAACACATTGTCACATATTTGGAAACTAAGGAATGAAGAAAAGTTTCAAGGTAAGTCTAGGTCACCTATTGAGTTTTATTAAAAGCTCACCTTTCTGAATATTGTATCACAGGTTATAGTGATGTTGAAGATTTCCAAGAGAAAGTTTGAGATATTACTATAAGATGGGCTTGTAGTTGTCAATGCCTTTGAAATCTTGTACGATCAAACAAAGGCAAATAACAAGAAGGAGAGTCATCCATTCCTGTAGAGACTCTGCAAGTTGGTTAAGCAATATAACGAGAAAGAACCAGGAGAGAATGCTCAAAAGCATGATGGGAGCTGCAAAAACAATATAAACAACTAAGATTGCATCTTTTATATCGAATTTATTTCCATTTTGATAATGTAATTAATGACCAAATATGATTCTTATATTATCTGGATAAAATATGTGATTTTGAGCATTAGGCTTAGATAAGACTCATGTTATCTTTATCGTGGAAGGCTTCTTCAGACCTTTTGGTTACTTGTAAACTCTAATGTTTCATTTTCAATAAATATCTAATATATATAAAAATGATCCAATAATAACCCATTCTAACATATATGATAATTAACGATAAAACAAGTCCTACCATAAACTAGAAGTATCTTTGGTCTATAAACACTTGGTTGATCTCACTCACACTTATGTTGATCTGCCCAACTTTACTTAGATTTTATCCCTCTTGTCAACTGTACTCAGAATGCATTAAATTAACTATCAAGTCAAGAATGCATTAAATTTTTTATTAAGTCAATACATATGATGCAAGCAAATCAGCTCGTAGCTGACGAGACCAATTTATTTCGTTATCTTGACAACTGAATCTTGATACAACTTATTCAATATAACAAGGAGACCATTAAGAAGTTGAATGCACTCATCGTCACATTGGATAAAAAGTAAAAAGAAGAATTGAAATAGAGAAGTCAATATGTTGAAATGATCTTGTCTCATAGACTATTTCTTCCCCTCTCCTCCTCATTGACTTCTTGATTTACCCTACACAAAGCTTGCTTAAAATGGACTCAATTTTCTACCTACAATCCTAGAGGGCGATGGCATTTAGGGGTCTAATACACGACAACAAAGCCCATATAGGCTTGGATGCAAATACGACACAAGTCACTGGCACCATCACTGGTACTTTTGAGACTGTCATTTGAATTAGGGCTAATTCAGAGATGGTTTCACGTTTCCTTTCAATCGTCCTGTGACCCCTACTTTCAGGGGCGACAAATGACTCAGGTCGGTGAACTGTTTGTCAATAAACAATCCAGAATTGGTCACCATGAATTGGCAGTTTCCATAAGAGGATCTGCCGATGATGGGAATGTAGTTCAGTGGGTTTTCATCTTTGGCTACATTGGCCAAGCTCAAGAGGAGACTGATAAGAAGTGGGAAGAATCTACAATTAGTTTGGGGGAGTTCTGGAATGAGGAGACCTAAAGATTGCAGATGAGAGGACTGGTGGGTGACTTTCATTATCATAGCCCATCGACCGTGAATGCTATTATAGAGAGCTATTTGAATCACACCTTCTGTTGGGTCTATCAATGGCCGGTGGAAATCTACTGGGCTAGCTCCAGAAAAGAAAAAAAAAATCAAAAAGTTCTCCAAAGTAACTGTCTTTCTGCCGAAAAATTTGATTCAGATGTTTTGGAGATTTGCTCATATCACAGTCCATTGATTTAGAGGATTTTGTGTCTAATGATGGGGCCCATTCAAGCAGTAGTTTCTTGCCAGACAAACTTCGAGAGTGGTGGAGGGAGGACCGACTTTTGTTCATACTGGTGGTTGTTGTTGAACAGAGCATTTGGCTTTTGATTGTGGGGGATTGAAATATGGACCTTTGATGGTATTGAAAAAGGTATCTGATAAGGTTGGAGTCGGCATATCAGATTTTGTTTCGCGGAGTATATTGAGTGGGAATTTAAAACTACCAATTTCACAAAAGAACTTTGAAATAAACTCTGTTTCCTGCATTAACAAATGAAATAGGTATAGCCTGATTGAGAAAGGTATTTTTGTCCTATCCTGCATGGGTTCAACTCTACTTGATCCACGTTGTGCCTTGTCTTGTGTAGTTGAAGTTTAGGGTTATTGGCAATTGAAGGTTGGTGTCACTTTCAGGGAATATGTAATGATCTCATATATATATATATATCATGTAGTGTTTGTATTGAATAATATTCTATTTAATGATGTTTTTGAATTTTTTATGTTATACAGATTATTGGAAAGTAGAGGGTTAAAGATGAGGTTAAAGGGGTTAGATTTGTAAGAAAAAAGATGTATTTTCTTTTTTGGTTAACAAAGGGAAATGGATAGGGAGCAACCTAGCAATTTGGAGCTTAGCTCATATATTTAACCTTGCATTCTTGTTCAAGACAAGACGAGCCCACTCTTCAAGCTGCAAATTGGACTTGAACAAACCTACAATTAGGTGCATTTCTATTTTGAATGAGTTGTTTGCTTAAAGATTGGAAATACATTTTGAGTGATGTTAGTTCTTAATATTGCGTCCCCTTAATAGCAAGGTGGGGAAAATGAGAATACAGGGGAGGAGGTTGTTTAGGGATACGTTTCATTTAATGTATTTGTAGGTGGGTAGTATACATGAACTTGCATGACGAGTGTTGTTGATGTGGAGTATGTATTAATTCATACAGAAGCAACATTCTTGATGTGGATTATGTTAGTGCATAGGTAAGAATGGTGTGTTAGGTACATTGAGTATATTTCGATTTACACATGTACAATTTAAGAGCAAGGTAGGGGGAAGGATGAAGTGGAGGGGATGCTATGCCTCAACTTGGAGGTGGGTGTTGTTGATATGGAGTATGTATAGAGAAATGGAGCATTGTTTTTGGTGTGGATTATGTCATGTCTATGTAGAGTTTTACATTAGTATAGCGAGTCTATCTCAATTTACATGTAGAGTGTAAATGTGTTGATTCATAAGAGGAGTAGTACTTGTGATTAGCCTAGTACTCACCTACCTTTATTTAGAGTGATTTAATAAAGAGTAAAATGTTGGACATGTTACATCAATATTAATATATTAAAGTGTTAATGAATAAATATTGTAGTTGAATGACAATGAATTTTTTACTCATTTAGCTGATTTTATGGAACTCAATGATTATTATATAAAGTCAAGAATACTAAATATTAGATAGATTCCACTTAAAGATACCCAAACTCAAAAGAAAAAAAATATTTTTACTATTAAAATATATAATTACTAGAATGTTATTATCTAAAATTTTCTATTAAAGATAATTTTTAAGAAATCAATATTATTAATGTTGATTTAAAAGTCAAAAATACACTTGAACTACTATATTAAAATGCTAATCCAAATTAGGTATATATTAAAAAATTGAAATGGAAAGCCATGAATACTATATTGGGTAGAAGTCATGATGAAATCATATAAATCCCTGAAACGAAAAAGGCAAATGTACAATGGGGGAACATTAAACCTAATGCAACAAAGCATGGTCCAGCACCGTCCTTGTCTGAAGAGGACAAGAATGGCCCCATCTAAATAATGGGGATGTGGGGACATCCACAAGAAGTCCCATGGTTAAGCAAAAGTCACTGTAATGCACCAGCACTGCCATTATGCCTTTGCCATCTTCCTTGCATTACAGTAAATCCATAAAGACGTATTTGGGCGGCGAAAGAGGGCAAACATGGTGGACTTTAATAAAGAGATTCTTATTTGTCCATAGTGCACGTGGGGCGGTGAGAGTATCCCATTTCTTTTTCATGTTTCTGCCATCAGGTCAAGCAAAACGTGGATGATATGATTCATACAAAGCTCCCCAGTCCCACCATGTCCTCTGTGCAGGCATTTTGCTGAGTATTGATTAAAAACACCCATTGATATTTCAGTGTGCTTAATGTCTTTTTTCTGAAATTGGTCACTCATGTAATGGATTGGTGTGGAGTCACAGATGCAATGGCTGATGTTGGTTTGAGCTTTGAAAGCAACTGGCAAGAAGTAGAAGGCTCACTGGAAGATTGCATTATTTTCAGGTCTAATGATTTTGATGAAGAAGACCATGAACAAGCGAAGAGGCTGCTTTTGAGGCCTAGTGATGAGGGATCCGGCACTTGTCAAATAAAAAGTAAGGTCTCTCTTACCAACTTTTCTCTCTCAATTTATTTCACAATATGCTTATCAGTTTAGAAACACCCACATGCTGCCTTCAATACATACACCATGTCTAATATGATCTACCCCGTGGAATTTTGTCATGGGTTTATGTGCACTAGAGAGAGAGAGAGAGTGTGTCTCGGGAATTAAGGACTGACTTCTTTTACAAGAAATTGATCCTGTTTTTAACTTTTAATGGCAAAATGACTGCCTGTGCTTGTTTCTATGTATAGGGAGGGGGAGAGATGTGTGTCTTGGGAAATAAGGACCGACTTCTTTTACAAGAAATTGATCTTGTGTTTTTAACTTTTTATGGCAAAATGACTGCCTGTGCTTGTTTCTATGTATAGAGAGGGGGAGAAATCATTTTGGAACTTGTACAGTGTTACTTGTCCATAAGATTTGACCACTGTTATATATATAAGTAAAAAATATTCCTTGTATATATTCACCATGCCAAAGATGACCTACTCATGTGGATTGCAAATAGAGAGATAAGAAAATGAAAAACAGTCTATCTATGCACTCATCATATCCTAAGGCAATTCATATGTATTGGAATATTATAAATAAAAAATAGTCTATCTATGCACTCACCATATGCGAAGTTGGCCCCGTCTGAGTGATTTCATCACAGGTTTCTATGTATTGAAATATTATTTTTACTTGAAAGGAAAAATTTGTGAAGTGGTTTTAGGTTTTGATGATAGGGGAGTCTACAATGATGTGAGAGAAGTGGATGATGAAATTCCTCTTAGCTACTGCTGGACCCGGAAAATTCATTTCTCTGGGAGAAAAACATTGAAGAGACATCTACCTAAAAAAATAAAAAATATAAGCCCTGGGTTATAATGGGACCAAGCTGGTACATACTGCAGACTTCAATTTATCTAACTAACCATATTCTCTCGCTTCAAATCGGAATAGCTTATAACTTGAATTTGCACAGTTTTTGAAGTTGTGAATTACTATGCTTTAACTGAAATTTATGCTGAAGGTTATGGCAAATCTATCGATACACAAGCTCTTTGGTCAAACTTTGACAGCTCGCAGATGACTTCCTCGTACACATTAACACATAAACAGACCAATCATGAAGGTCTTATCACCCGATTTGGACCCCTTTCAGCCTTTTGTTATTATTGTGATAGAGTCAAAGTCGACCGATTTTGAATTCTTCCTTTTCCCTCACAATGCGTGTAGCACTTTGATGTCTTCATAAGATTTCCTTTCCCTTTTGATCTAGATCCAAGAGCAACCTAAACTAGTGGTATTAGAGCAGGTTTTCTTTCCTTTGATATTATCAAATGTGTTCAGGTTATCGGAAGTTTGCAATGGAAACTCATGACCCTTTAATTTAACTTCTTTGCTATTCAAAGTGATCTCAAATGGCAAACAACACAACTAAATATACAGAAGGTTTATGTAATGTCCCCTTTGTGGATGCCCTAGTTTTTGCCCTAAATCACAAATTTCAAATAGAACAATAAGTAGAATAGAATTAGTAACATCATGTACTTGGTTGAGATCATGCAACATGTTAGGACATCATTGAAATATAATCGACAAAATAGATCTTCCTCATTAGAAACATTAGAAGTATAGATCATTTCAACTAGGTTCAGGAACATTAAATTAATTATAAGATATATTTAATTCATTGATGGAGCTTAACCATAGTAGGGCTAGGATAAGGGACATGTTAGGGTGCCTTAAACAATCCCTTACAATCCTCTACAGTAGGCTCAAGAGTGGATATCATCCCTCTTGGCCATCATGTGGCTCCTTCCCATCCATATGAGGGGTTGTACCTAGTGAGGAATTCCTTAGCCATTTACAATCCTCTACTCTAGGCCCAAGAGTGGATATCACCCCTCTTGGCCATCATGTGGCTCTTGCCATCCATATGAGGGGATGTACCTAGTGAGGAATTTCATAGCCGTTTACAATCCTCTACCCTAGGCTTAAGAGCAGATACTATCCCTCTTGGCCATTATGTGGCTCTTTGCCATCCATATGAGGGGGTGTACCTAGTGAGGAATCTATATCCAATTAATCCTCTAGCCTAGGCCCAAGAGAAGATACTATCCCTCTTGGCCATCATGTGGCTCCTTGCCATCCATATGGCGGGTTGTAGTCGTTCCCTTCTTCCTTTGCCACTCTTATCCTCCTCCTTATGATTAGAGCCCCTTAATACAATGGTCAACCAAGGTAAGGGTTCGAGGAAACCACAATAGGGTGTCTGGAGCGCCCTTCCCTTCTATGCCCAAGGGTGGGGCACTCCTTCCACCCCCTTGGCCTTATGGAACAACCTGTCACGACCATGAGGTGTCGTAATTAGAAGAGGACCTCATAACAGTTTCTCACTCCTTGTTCTCCTTTCCTATCGTTAACTTGTTTGATTGATTCCTTAAGAGAAAAAATAAATAGATTTAGAATCTAGAAAGATTAGCAATTCACATAAGAAATAATATGTGAGATAACATCTTCATCATGCATACTAAGCATACATCTCATGCATGCCACAATCGCACAAGAATGCTAGTGCCTACAATAAATAGGAACTTCTGATCTGATTGATCTGTGTGCCCAATCACTGATATCTCTGGAACTGATCTGCCCTTTATGAGCGCTAGTTTTTTATTGAATTGATTTGCTTGATCGCTGATGTCAGGTCCTGGATGCTTTTGTGTCTTCTCCATTTAATATGTTAATGCCTTTTATGAGAGGGAACGTCTCTTAGTGTGTTGCTTCTTAGGCAATGGAAATGCCTATTCCATTGCTATCCTTTGGACATGCCTCTTCAAGATTGAAGGAATGTTCAGAAATGAAGATAAAGAAGAAAAATTTAAATCCAATGTTACCATCCAAGAGGAAAAAACCCAAAGCATGATGGAAGTTGCTAAGATATAATTGCTCAAACCAAGATCACATCTCTAATTCAGTGCGTAGGAGAATCCTTTATGAAATGCAACAGATGAAGATAGAAACTTGTTGCAGTTTTAAAAAAACAGCATGCACTTAGATGTGGAGTGTCACACTAAAAAATACTGATGGCTCAGATGTAGCACCAATGCCAACTCAGGATAGAGTACTATGAGCCTACTATTACTGTGGCAACCACACAAATAATACCTGAAGAATTAAGTAAAAAAGGTCTCTAAAAATCCCAGATGTGGATCTTAAGGACAAAATTTGCATTTATAGGGGAAATTGTAGTAAAAATATTTGAAATCTGCATTTTCATCAAAAAACTTATTACTTAAGTTGCAAGATTATCTCATCATCCTCAGCCACCAGAATGTACTAGTTTGATGTTTGTCATATTTGGAAGCCTGCTTTAAAGTCAAAAGAGGGCGTGTTTGAATTTTTTGACAGCTTGGCTTCTCTTTTGGCCTAACTAATGTTCCTGCAACATTTATGAGGATGACAAGTGATAATTTTGCACTCCTACTAAATATTTTTTAGATGGGTGGCCAATATATTTACAATAAAATGAGGAACACCTGAATCATTTTCAGCAGGTTCTCCAAATCCTACAACCTTACAAGTTGTGAGCCAATTGATAGAAATGTTCTTTTAGCATGAAGAGGAATACCTGAATCATTTTCAGTAAGTTCTCCAAAGCCTATATAACTTGTACACAGGTTTAGAGAAATGTTCTTTTGGCATTAAGAGGACTATCTTACTGATGAAATAGTGTTAGTGTAGACCGAGAGAAGATCAATTTGATTCACTAATGGCCAACAGCTAGAACCTTGATGAAATAATGCAATTTTATAATTCTTGTTAATTTTTATTACAGGTTTGGGATGAGGTTCTCTCATATCCTATGGCTTCTGAACCAAGAAACTAAGGGTTGGGCCAATAAATATTGATTCTGTCAAAGTCATAAAAAAGACGTTTGAATAACTCAAGCAATGAATCTTTTCAGAACCATTCCTTGTTTTTCTGCATTTGCAAAATGCAGAAAATGATATAGGTTGATGCTTCAAACTTTCAAAGTACCTACTCAGCATAATCCATACTTGGCATGACCACAGTGAGAATTCACTGATGCAGCTAGAAAATATCCTACATATGATAGAATCATATTTTAGATCCAAACTCCAAACATCTAAAATAATTACATTCTAAGAAAGGAATTAGTTGTCTATGGTCCTGACTCCTGAACAATTGTAGCTCCCCGGAGACAAAGAACAAGCTACAAAATGAATATCATCTGCAATTTCTGCACATCAGCAACATCTCTATTTATAAGGCAACTCGACAGAAAAGTACGTTAAAAAGATTAATATACTAAAAATAATAAGTCACATATAACAGATCATGCAATTTAATTATAGTAACTAATGTACACACTTAATTCTACTTATCTCAAAAAGGTAAATATTCTAAAAATTTTAAAAATAAAATATAATTGGATATTAATACGGCCATTCACAACAGGTTTCATGTTGCATGCCATTCAAAATTTAAATTTGAAATGGCAAGTACAGTGTTTCCCGCAACATAGCTCCACATAAACATAAAGCATATGTATGGACACACCAATCGAGTTAATTACTTGAGTCAAGCAATAGTCACAAAACTCATTACTATTCTTTGGTTCTTGTGGGCATGAAATTGCAACTTGATGACAACTGCATGACACAACTGTTGATTTTGTGAATATATATTGGATCATGAAGCTGGTGAGTTAGTTCTTGCTTTCTATTTTCAGAACAATATATTTTATTTTACTGCCCGATGCAAAAATGAACACACAATTGAAGCCAGAAACATATTCCAATCAATTAAGGGATTGTGGAAAACTAATGCATTTTCTTGAGACATCTTTGTAAAGATCTGCTTCCATCGGTGGCAAAAATTTTGCAAGACGAATGCATAGAGGGAATGAGAGATAAAATTTGAAAATTCAATTAAAAAGGCCTATCTATTGGATAGCACTTTTCAAATTTTAATATTTATATTTAATTTAAATGTCACATACATCCAAATGTCCCTAACATGGGCAAACAAAAAATTGAAGCCCCAAAATCTTTACATGGTGGAGGGCCAGGGTATGTTCATTCTTATTCTCTCATCCATGATATATTCAATTTACAGGATGTCAATCCAAGCTCGGAATGCATCCTTGTGTTACGCTAAAACTTGCTAGATGAGCCCAAAACTGATCTTTGAAGCAGATTTCAGTTATGTTGCAAGATAGTTTGGGTAGAAAAGACATTGGCTGTAAAATTGTTCCACTGGCCAAACCATCCCAATCTATTGCAAAACATTTTGAGCTTGTAAAGCTCGTGCCATTTCCAAGCTTTTGGACAAACAACTCAGAATGTACACTCCTTGTACAGTCCTAATGAAGCCCAAGGTGTCAATCTCTATTAATTACTTTGCAGTTTTTCTCACCACTAAACATGGCCTTGATTGTATTTTTGTATTAGAGGATAACTTTTAAAATTTTGCTAGTCTAGCACCTTTTCAGGGAAAATTGTAATGTTAGATATTGCAGGTTTTATCTTCTAGTATATGTAAGGATCAAAACGGTTAGTCAACAACCATAGTATCTGATAGAGATACAAAAATTTGAGAACTTTCTAGCAAATTCTTTGGTCCTCGATGAATGCAAAGCTCACAATGTATGCAACCAAGTAAAACTACTGAAGAAAATACTGGTACATTTTCTCATAATGTGAAATTATAAACATCAAACGCCAACATATGGAGTGAAAGTCTACTTTTAAATGGGAGTACATGAATTAGGGTACAACTATTTTACATATAAATATAGTCACGAAGTGATGTGGGTACGATGGAGACCTAGTTCCTTGAACTCTAGTTGCATGGGATCTGTGGTTGGAATAAATAACAAATGATCATATTTGGGGTTTATCCTCAGTTCCTATAGGTGTACAGTACATTCCACCATATGCCTGACTTGTGTGGTGGTATTTTCGGGCTGAGGTGTCTCTTCTTTGTATGGAAATGGATAACATGCTTATCTTCCTATGCACTCTAATTATTTTTCACAAACAAAATATAAACCACTTCCATTTATAGCACATTAGGTTACTTTAATTTAGTGTGTTGTCCCCCTGATTGTTCCCAGGATATGAGTCGCCCAATCTTATATGTGAACATCATTTAAATTAGCGATTAGTGACCATTTATCATCTTAAACTTGGGATTTTGACCTCCTTGTAAGAGACCAAACTTGTAGGCAGACATTTTGTTGTGCAGAATTGTTGAGAACCACCAGTGGAAACTTAAGTATAATTTTGATTCCAAATTATTCCATTTGGATGTCATAAATTCATAATTATATTTTATTTTGTGAGGAAACAGTAATATATAATATATATCAATTGGGATGTTTGAAAAGGTATTTCTATTAAGTAGATAGCACTCTTTAATATCTGGTGTTTTTCAACAACTTCTCTTGCAGAGCAAACTCATTTTTAAACTTGAACCTGGTGGGTTGAGAAAATGGAAATGGATGATCTCTGTGCAATTCAAGATCGTTATCTTCACAGTTAATGCGGAACCTTGTTTTCTATGTACAGTCTAATGAATGAGAATTTGTGCCTACAAGGATTGTTAATTTTGTCCATAAAAATAACTTACATTTACTGTACCAATGCTTCTTGAGAGTATTTGATATTGATATCTGGTTAGCATTGAAAGTTTGGGACCTTGAAACTGTTGAGAATAACGAACAAGATCTATGGTAGTTAGATTGGTTAATGAAGTGTACTAAATCAATGCCAAATTGGATGGCTCAGGATTAACCTAAGATTCTATAACAATACATTTTCCTGTGAAAAAGGTCTTCGGTATCTTCTCTAGACACTGAAATCCCTGAATAGCCTGTCAAATGTGAAAAGAAACAGTAAGAAATGTATAAACATCCCGAGTGAGTGCAGAAGCTCATAAAATTTCAAATATAAAAAATAAATGCCTGTCAGAATTCCCACTATAAACAATCAAATGAATAGCCTGTCAAATGTGAAAAGAAACAGTAAGAAATGTATAAACATCCCGAGTGAGTGCAGAAGCTCATAAAATTTCAAATATTAAAAATAAATGCCTGTCAGAATTCCCACTATAAACAATCAAATGTATGAGACGGTACCTATTCTAATTCTCTGTCAAATGACAGGAAATGGATCAAATTTATAGCCCGGTATTCTACTTTAATGATATAAGTGTTAAAAAATTCCTTAATTAATATCAATGCAGTACATTTCAGAAAATCAATTCTCACAAATGTTTTAACAATGTTAAAGGTGTGATATTGCTATTGGGATTCAACTGTGTACTTGAAGTTTTGAACTCATTGACCCCTGTTTCATGTGTAGTTGCTCACAAGAATACATCTCTCATGACAATGAATGCAACACTTAGCACTCGTTGCATCTAGGTGACACTCACAGAGGTGAATGAGTTTGACTCAAAAACTATACAGTTGAATTCTGATAAAAATATCACAATTTGACTTGCTGTGGAAAATATCTCCTACTTATCAATGTTAAAAGTTTCAAAGAAAATTATAAAATTGAAAATCCAGAGTAAAAGTTACCAGTGCCATGCATAATACAACAAATAGCTTTAAATTTCCGAGTTTTCAACATGTATATGAGTCCAACTTCAATTTGCCTATACACCGTGTACAGATATATAACATTTGGATTACATATATTAAAATTTGCAATAATTTATGTTATGAAAAATTTGATGCAAGAATCTGCCAGGGACAAGTTGAAATGAGTATTGAAGAGTGAAGGAGATTTTAGATAGGTATTTCAAATATACCAGAACTGATATGTAGTCTCACTAGTATCCTCGCAACATCCTATCTAAGTAAACTCCCTTTCTTTTCCTCCCTGTAGAGCAAGGATTTATGTTCATGTATGACACAGATATGGATGACATATATATACATAATTATATAAGTTACTAGAGGAGAGGATTTATGTTCATGTATGACACAGATATGGATGACATATATATACATAATTATATAAGTTACTAGAGGAGATTTTCATTATTTTAGAAATAATATTAACAATTAAAATTTTAAATATTAATAAAACTATTAAGTACAAAAACAAAAAAAATAAATTAATGATAATTAATAGTCAACTTAAAAATAATTAATAATTAATAATTAATAATATTTTCCCCTTGCTCTCTATCATTCTGAAAACTTTTACATAATCGAATTAATTTATGAATTGTGGAAATCTATTAATTTGACATTACACACAATAAAATAAATATATAATTTTTATTGCAATAGAATTTGGAGAACTAAATGTCATCACCTGCCTCCCGATTCTGCTCTCCTTTGTGCTCGCTTAGCCTTTGCTTGCCTCTCTTCTTGTGACGCAGCTTCTCTCACATCTGCTAACTGTACGCCACTATATTAATGCCAAACTTAGGGTTTTTAATAACGTTTTAGGGTTTTTTTAATTTCAAGTTTGACATTGATCCGACGCATATTTCCAAGGCCGCCGAATCCAAAAGTTACAGGCGCGGCTCCCAGATCTCCTAATTTTCGGTACGGAAAGGTAGGGGATATGAATTGTATCCGTCATACCCTACTCATAGTCGGCACGCAGGAAAACAAATCGGAGGAGGGGGTGGCGCATCGGGAAACCTCGTCGGAAACATCACAAATTATTCTTTCAATGGCCTCGAAATGACCTCCAATTTGATTCTTTGCCAAGAGAAGTTTACAAATTAGGATAGGATGTTTTTCAATCGGTGAAATAATTCGGGTTTTGTACAAAATGTCTCCGACCTGCCGAAGTTGCTGCTCTCATACCACATTTTCTGAAACAGGTGCCTAATGAACATGTGGAGATAAAAAATTAAATACACGTTTCTGCGGGGTTGGTAGGGGGACCTGAATAGGTGTTCGTATGTGTGTGTGAGAAAGGAGAAAGGAGGAGGGAGAGATAAAATGATGGAAACAAATATTCAACACAGTTGAAATAAATACATAAAACTGATCACAGTCTAATTCAGAAATTTGCGAGCAAACTTTAAAGGAATAAACATGGGTTAGATTACATAATCCTGAAGGATTCACTCTTGAACTGCTAGCAGATCGAGATTCAAACCAAAAGCAATATCACATATCATCTCATTGAGACGATAAGAAGTCCCTAGTATAATCCATGGTTGCTATGTGACTGGTACTGGTACTGGTACATTTATTTTTGAAAATTAGGAGACAGTGGTACTGGGAGACGCCATTTTATTTATATAGTTTAATAATTTATAAATTTGCTACATTGAAACTGAAGCTATCATGACTATTTCTACTTTTTTAAAATTATTTATTTATTTCCTTTTATATGAAAATTCGTGCTTTTTTAGTTGTTTATTTTTAAAATGAAAAGGTAGGGAAACAACAGAATGGATGTTTCCACAAGTGTTTCTGGTACCAGAAAACCATCCCAGTCCCCGAGACGTGTCTCCCTACACCTCTGGTATAATCTCTAATGTAATAACACTGGGTTTAGGGAAACTCTTTACCCACAACTTACCCATTAAACTCAATATGGCTAACCAAGGTTGTGTATCTAACGAGTTGGCTACTCCATCATCCCCATATGCATCATGGTATCGTGGGTCTGGAAGCGAACAATGAGTACCCTGGTCTTCTTACCTTGTTTTTAGAAGAAAAATGTGATTTGCAAATCACAATGGTTAAGATCAGATCAACATAAAGTACTTTGGAGGAATAATTTGTTATAAGCACTCCACTAGATGAATACAATTATGCTCTTTAATGCAATGCCTCATTGATGTCTGTCTTTGATCCAGAAGTGGAAACTACATAACTCCAGTTCACACGCAGTTTCCAAATTCAGAATGGGCAAGAATTGTCTTAAACTGCTGTTTATGATGCATACCTCCTGGGCTATGAGTGTTTTCACAACTTAACTAAATCCACTTCATTGAATGTAACACATACTCCATATTTAAAATTGTTTTGGTCTCGCACCCTATTGTCTCAGTATTTATGGAGAAATATTGCAATGCAAGAACGGAGGATTTGGGAGGTTGGAGCAAAGTCACAGTGTTATAAAGAAACATAAGGATGTAAAAAAATTGAGTATAAAAATATGCAGACTGAGCATTGCAAATTTTTATCTAACAATATGGTAGAGCTAGAAAGATATAAAGAGTTGTGTTTCTATATATCTAACTTAATTAGAAACTATTCCATCTTACGCTTGTCCATTCTTATCTTTTAAGGTGATAATATGGCGGACCATATTTGTTTTTGACTGTAGAATGATTGCAAATATATTTGGATACTTCTACTTTCTCCTGAACTGTTGCTGATTGAATTTCTTTGTTGTGTGCACTAGCAATTTGGCAGTTTGTGATTGTTGAATATCGGGTAGGTACATTAGATGCTGGCAAATGGACTGTCTTTACTTTGGACTTTTTATTGTCTTCAATGTTGGGTTGGGAACTGCAATCTTAAAGAGGAGATGCACTCGTTTGTTTTTCCTGAAAATGAAATAAGAGGGATGGAGTTTGTGCAAGAACTTCATGGTTCAGTTTTCTAAATCAGTGCCATGTGATTATCTAAATCCACGGGTATCATTGTTATGCAGTCAAGTTTATCCAGAGACAATGCAAAGTGCACAGCGTCCATGTACGAAGTACTGCTCAGGTGTATGAATTGTATAGAATGACAGATCAAATAGGTGAAATAGAATATGTTTGCACCGTATGTAGTGAGATTGCCACGGAGAGCTATGATTCTAGTCAGAGGGGTAAGAGTCAAATTTTACAACGTAACAGTATCAATTCAATTGAAGAAGATGGCAGCCAACCTCTTAAGGTACGTAACCATTGCAAGGTTGATGGGCAGAATTTGGCCAGTATTCTTGACAGGACTAGGAATGAAAGCCTACAGAACCTGGTTCAGCAGGGCATCATCGAGCTTCCCCAACACATCACCAAAGGCAAGCACCACGAGAGTGATGAGGAAAGTTGGGTTCAAGTAAAGTGTTCTGGTTCTCTTGAAGTAGATTCTTCTTGTGAGAAAAGGGGTGCTTCCAGACTCCAAACATTTAATGATGAGAAATATGGTAAAGATACAACGAATCAAAAATTAGAAGCATCAGCTAATAAGGATTGTAGGAGGATTGGAGTTCATACATTACATGAACCTGCTTCTATGACAGACATTTATTTTAATATGAAGTCTAGAGAACGAAACATGGGAACAGTAAGCACATCTGGAAGCTTTTTGACAGAGGAAGATTGGGTTGTAGAATCTGTAAATAATGATTATTCAGTAGTTCCTTTGTCTACAAAGAACATAAGACCAGGGAGAACACTGTATGAAGGAACAGTTGAGATAGTAAATGCTAAGCCCTGCATGTCAGTCACAATAAAGTTCCCATCAGTCCAAGACCAGTCCTCTGTTGAAGTTCAAGAAGTGCGTATTGGGGCTCATCCTGTTGTTGGAGTCATGGATGAAATCAAATTAATGGATTTTAGCAACTGTTTTGGTGACTCTTTGGGAGGCTCTTTACTGGCAATGCTTGTTCCAAGTATTTTGGAATCATCAAGGGATGGTTTGAGTCAAGGACAAAATGCATTGTTTGACAGCCTGTTTCATGGCATAGAGGAAAACACGTTTTCAGAATGTAAGGATAGTGAGGACAGTGAATCATCAGAATGTGGAAGTTCTCATTCTGCATCATCATCTTCTTCTAAGTCAATCAACAAATATCCATTCATTGAAAAATCATCAGTTTTGGGGGGACAACATGCACCTTATGGCAGGAATTTAGGGGAAGGATATTTGGGTGAGCATTTTCCATATGAAAATAAACTGCCATATCCTGTACATAGCTTGGGAGGTCGCCCCAATGCATCTGGAGGGAGCATTGACAAGTTTGAGAATAGTACATGGGGAAAGGTTCTGAATTCCGACTATGATGTAGAGGGGATGTATGGAAATATAGGACATGGTGGAATACACTATGTTTTTTCAGAGTCGGGAGGAATAGAAAGAGTAAATGAACAGATGGAACGTGGATATGTGGAGCCAGAAGTAGAGTCTTCTGCAGGATGCAGCTCTAAAGACGTTGAGAGCATAACAAATGCAGATACATGCACAGGTGGCCATGAAGAGTATCATGGACGGGAAATGCAATATCTTGTAGAGCATGTAGGCAGGCTAGAAACTTTGTGTGAAAGAATCGAGGTTAATCTTTTCATGACTCTGGATAAAATGGAAAAGAGGATTCAGCTTTTAGAGTCACGATATATGCTGCCTGACCAGTTGCATATAGCAGGAATGGATCATATAACCTCCAATGCAGGCATAAATTCCTCACCAGGTGGCTTGTCACCCACTTCTACTTCGGGAATAGAAAAAGGTCAAAAGAAAAAGGAATTATCTTTTGATGCACCTTCTCAGTCATCCTTCAGTTCTTCTCGTCCCTTAGCTTATCATGAATTTAGCAAGAAGCCTTCATCTCCACTTAATACTGTGGAATCCATGTCACATTCTTCACCTGCGATCCTTTCAGTTAGAGAGTTGGATGAAAATGAAACTTCTGATGCTGTCCTGAACAAATCAACACCAGCTCAATTGAATCATCGGGATTTATCAAACAGAGAGAAAGCTTATTCGCGGAATTTCTTGAGCAAAGATTCGCATGGCATGCAGTGTGGATCTGAGGTGATCGCTACAGTAGGAAATTCACATACATCTGTTTGTGAGCATTCAATGACAGCCAAAAAAAACCTCTTGTTCATCGATGAAGCTATAGCCTCTGAACTTGCAGCATTTTCAGCTTCAACTCATGAAGAAGAGGAAAGCAAATGCACAGATGTAGGAAATATGGTGGAGGAAAATATTCATTACCATGATTTTCTAAATTTTTATTCAAGTAAGGAAGCGAGATTTAGGACTCAGGAAGGCATGGAATCAGTCCTCTATGGTTCGCCTTCCAAGCACAGTCTGGATTTAGGATCTTTTCTACATAGAAGCTATGAATTTGAAGACAATAATGAATGTAATTTTCTTAATGCTAAGCAGGCCTACAAGCCAGACATTGATACAGAAGGAAAATTTCAGGGCGAAATTGCTTCTTTGGAGTGTAAAGCTGAGCCCAGATTGCTGAAATGTAGAACAAACACGGCTGAGATTAAAAAATATGTAAGAAATTCTCAGCTAAACATGGTAACACCTGAACCAAATTGCCAAAAGCAATATCAACCATTTGAACATAATATATCTTCAAAGCAAACTACAAAAGATTGTAACCTGAGAAGCAAAACAAAGTGGGGTGAGGTTCCATCCGACACAACTGAATGTGCTCCTTGCAAGATTCCTCGCCAAAAATCCAAACACGGGCTGTTTAGAATCAAAACAGCACCATGTTGCCCAAACAAGGAAGTTAAGAAGGATAACACTTTCATTGGATCAGAAGACATTGAAGCAATCCTTAATGATGCTATGCACTTGCATGTTTCATCAACCTCTCACGTGAATGTCACATGCAAGACCAATGATGCCGACTCAGCCAGAATGCCATTGGAAGCACTACTTTTGTGTGCTCATAATCAGCAAGATAGTAAACGTATGGATATGCAGAGATGCACTGAAACCAAATCTTCTTTGAATATCTCAGCTCCCAAACGCCCGCATGTATTGTTTTTTATTGAAGATGAAAGCCTTGCAGATTTCTCCATACCAAATTCACCAAGCTCCTCTTGTGCAGTTCATCCGACCAACTGCTCTCTTTCTGAAGGATTGATGACCGAGGCATCTCCTCTCTTTGATAACCTACTGTGGTAGCATAAATATATATTGATTATTAGCTATGATTAATTTGTTTAGAGCTAAATTATTCTCATCCCACCCCTGGTTGTACATGGGATGTATTTTTACACTGATTTGATTTGAATTCTCTGGATTTCAATTTCACACTCAACTAATTGACAAAAATGGAAAGACATTAATAAGGGAGTGGAGTATGGATGTTTCTTATATTTCCCATCTCACAGTACCACATGTGACAGGATCCGCTCATAACAAAAGCGTATTCCCATAATAAGAGAATCTAATTTTCAGTCAATCTTTTTTCAAGTGACAAGACATGGTCTATAGATCTAATGACACATAAAGAAGAGTGAGGAACGGTGCTAAAATGAGAACTTTATGTTGGCTTCGTAAGCAAATGGTGTCTAAATAATGATACCCCTTAGGCCTCGGCATTCACAAGAAATTAATGACCCAAAAAATGTTGTATTTATACAACACAAAGTTGGCTTGAGGATCTGTATGGGGAGGGTGTATATTTATTGTAGTAAATTAAATAAAGATTATTTATTCTCAAATATATGTTTAAAACATAAAAAATGTAAACAGTTTCGAAAGAGGAAACAGTTAAATTTGCCCTAATCCTCCGAGAATATGTACGGATAGTGTGGTATTTGCATTGTACTAATTAAATAGAGATCAAATTATCTCAAATATTAGTTTCAAGATGTACTGAAGACCTATAAAGGAAAAACAAAGAAAACCTTCTGTCGCACCTACAAATAAAATTGTGCAGAATTCTTAAAATGCATTTCGTATTTTCCGGGGTGTATGAGTTTACTATGCACACTGTATCTTTTCTTCCAACTAAATTTCAAGACGTTTCCTGTTCTTTGGTTACAGGTTATGATCATTTTCCTAAAAACATGAGAAGCGTCTAGCTAATAAACCGGTTTTCAAATGGACAGAGAGATGTCAGCAATCGTATGTTAAGAGAAAGGAAAAGTTTTGCTTACCGCGTTTGCACTTCCATAACCTGGTTGGACTTTATCCTATCATTTTTTTGATCAAAATGAACCAAGTACTCAGTCGAAGGAGCTCTTAACTCTTAACTCTCAACTAGAGGACGCGGGCCCGTTTGGTTGCACCCCATAACCGGGTTATGCAGCCCATAACCCGGTTATGGGGTGCAATTCCTTGTTTGGTGACCTCTAAATTGAATGCGAATATGGATTTGCAAATCCCCATTTGTGCAAAAATGTGGATGTCCAAATTCCTGTTGAAGAGGTGGAATGACTTTCATCTCCATGGTTTTCATAGAAATTAAAGCCATTTTAACTTCGCCGTCGGGTCTAGTGCACTCCAAGGTTTGCATGATTAAATTGGTTTATATATCTTGTCGGGTCCGGAGCACTGCGTCGATTTAACTGTTGAAATGTGGATTTACAAATCCATCTTCCAGGGCAACCAAACAGTCCCAAAAAAGCATAACCGGGGTTTGCATAACCAGGGTATAGATAACCATGATTTGCATTATTTTTCAATTCCCCAACCAAACGGGCCCTAAAGGATTAACTCAAATGAAAACAATGACCCAAGTGAATTAAGGATTCCATTTGAAAGTTTACAGCCAAACTACAGAATCTTTCTAATTGTGCAGCTCAGAACTTCATAGTACCAAAAAATCCTTTCCCACAGTACTGAAGTGACAGAAATGAACGTGTAGTATATAATCTTTGAACTTGATACAATTATTTGAAAGTTGGATATTCAAATTGAGTAGTTGAGTGGCTCATAAATAGGCCGCTAGGGATCAAAATGTATTCGGTGTATGCATAGGCTTGACACCAAACAAATAAATGAGGATGTGATTGTGTCTTAGGAAAATTTGTTGGGGGTGGAGGCTCCTTGGACTTTGGCTCATAGATAGGGATCAACAATTTGTGCACCCAATATTATGGTGTGCTAAATTGGCACACCAAGATGCTAATCTCCTAATAAAAAATAAAAAATGAGGTCTATCATAACTATTTCTTTTTGTTTCTTTTTGCACCTTTTACTTACATAGGCAATTGTGGTGATAATTCTTTGATGGTCCATTTGCCTACAAACTACTATTGTCTTCACATTTTGATTTGCTATTGATTGGGGAATCTTTTTTTCCCATTTGTTTTGCATTTTTCTTCACTTTTGATTGTATATTTGATTGACGGTTGCTAATGTCTCAATATTCAAAAAACCAATATTAGTCTAAATATATCAATGAAGCCTGCTATGATGTTTCAAGATTCTATATTTCTCCAAATCCAAGATGTCAATTTTATTGATAGTGCATAAAATGTATTTGTGTAATCCTAAACAAATTGATCATTCTTTTAATGAAGTCGCTACCAATACATATATTTTTGTTATGTATCTTCAGGGAAGTATTCTTCCTTGATATGCTCCACAATTTTTTCCCATGTGTGGTTATCATCAAAGTCTACATCAAATTCTTTCTCGTTAGGTGCTTCTTTAGATGACATTTTAATTTCGTATTCTTGATTTACATGCCTCTTGGCCTGAGGAGAGAACGATATTTTCTAAGCATTCGAGAAATGATTTATAGAAAAAAATATTTCCAATTTTGATAACCTATAGTGCCTACATTGATTTTGCCTTCAAAAGTTGGAATATTGATTATTAGCTTAATCTTGAATGGAGTTTGACCACCAAATGGTAGGTTCATTATATGTGTTCATGGAGCACCTTGGTTTTGTTGTAGCTCTCAAGAAAACTAGCTCATCACCTCACATTGTTTTCTAAATGCATCTTCAACCATCACCAAAAAAGGTTCATCTGAATCCTAGCTTTGTCTTGTATGCATCTACAATCATGTGCATCTCAAATGAAGGTAATTTGATGAATCTTTTATCTCCAATCCAAGCCTTTGATATATTGATCATCCACAATGGGACATTTAGGAGCGAATAATCTCTTATTCTACTAATCTAAACCCAGTTGAGAATTTGGGTTACTATACTTCGTGTGACAAACCTATTGTATTGTGATAATATGAATGGATAATATTAAAAACTCAAAAAATCGATGTATGGCTCCAAAAGTCATTTTTATTCATATTGAAAATAATATTTATACATTTACATGGAATGTCAAAGGTCACCACATCCTTGTAAGTGAAAATGGACAGTTGGATGGGGACCAAACGACAAACTTGATTAATAGTTTTTTTTAAAAATCATATTTATTTTGCTACCCTAACTTGATTGTGTCATAACTTCTAGCCCACTGGGTAAAATTCAAACTTTCTAAAAACTATTAGAAATGTCTTAAAGAGGTGAAGTTTCATTCCCTTAAAATGATTCCTAACCATTCCCTCCTCCCTCTCTCTTTTCTTTTTCTTTATTCAAGTCCAAAAGGTTTATCATATCATCCATAAGCTTTGCAATTCACTTCCAAAATTTGATGAATCTACAAAGTGAAGATACAATTCTATCAATTTCGTGTGAATCTCAAATTTATCTATCTTATTCATAACTAGAAATGCTCTCTTTTAAATAAGAGTACATAACGAATCTTTGAGTGATCTTGAATGCTAAGGCTTGACAATCAAATTCTTGGGACTATTACAATCTTTTTCAAAATACAATTATTCTTTCAAGATAGATAGGATTTGCTACAAATTTTATCTAGTTTGATCATGACTGCAAAATATGTCAACACCTCCATTGATAAATGCTTGAAAAAACAATTTAAAAAATAAAAATACTAAATATTAAATACATGTATGGTGTAGGTAAATGCGATGTGCAAATTTGAGGGTGTAGATATAGGGTTACCCATCTAAGTATGTACATATGGGTTATTTTCCTAATGGTGGTTATATTAGAGATGTTGTATCAACCCCTAAGTATGTATATGCTAATGTGTTTGGTCACCCCTATCATACTTGAATCAAATGCAAGATGTGTCTAATTAGACCTGTAGCGTCATAAATTGTACACCTTGGCTAAGGTCTGCAATTCCACGCTTATTAGCATCCATTTTAGTGTATGTTCATTCTTCCATGCATCATAGGACTTTGCTATGCATTTAATTAATATTTTTTTTAAATACGAGTCCTCCCTTAATTTAATTTTTATGTGGGCCCTTAAATTATAGGTGTTCCCCTTTAATTATTTCATTCATTCATCACCACTTGCATACATAGATCCTATTTTATCATGTGTGGCCTTTTGTATTTATTTTAATATCACACCTCAATTTCACACATGTTTTGGGTATCCCATATCCAAATTGACCCCGACCCAAATCTGAGCCTAGATGGGCCGATATAGGGTCTTTGGGTAGGTATGGGGCAAGTCAACTCACCCCTTACCTAGGGAGTCACTCCATACCTTGTAAATTGGATCCAAATTTGAATGGTGCAATGGTCTTTGATTTCAGTGGGATCTTCAAGTTCACATGAGGCATAAGAGAAAGGCTACCTCCCTCATTTTGGTAAGTATTCATGAGCTTGAGGATCCATACCATCTCATGCACTCAAGATATCAAGCAACTTAAAGTAAGCATCAAGCATTCAAGACATTTTGTCCCACCATATTCTTCATTGTGGCAAACTTTAACAATAATCATGTAAGCATGTCTTTTGTGATGTCCTTTTAGGTCTTTATAGAGTCATGCTACTGCATCAACACTTGTGATCTCATTTCAAACACACTTGCATCATCAAGGTATAAGACATATTATTCTTAGATCTAGCCTCTGCTTCATACGAGCACACTTTCATTTCAAGTACTATTCAATTCAATTTCATTGTTAATTTCAAAACTAGGGTTTGACTTAGGCAAACCCCTTTCCACAACCATTTCTTGTTATCTTTGTGTAGGTGATGGCTAGCGCAACTACGAAAGAGGCTACATGAAGCTCTGACAAAGAGCTATAATTTGATAGTATTTTCATCAGATTCTGTTGGGTAAAAAATGATTGGATTTGCCCCTGACCTTCTGGTCATACCTAACCTACCTTTTCGGACTGAAACTCAGATCACAGGTTAGTTGCTATCTTGGCTTCGTGGATCTAGTTTTAGAATTGGATTTACATTATGTTATTTTCCTACATACTCATTGTAGTGCTTCTCCCATTTTCTTTCTGCATGACATCTTGATGTACGTGGCTTTGACTTTTCATGCTTGTATTGGGTGATCATGTTGGAACCTATGTGAGGTTTGTACCTACAAGGTGATCTGATTTCGGTCGTTTCTTCGACAAGTTGTTTATGCTTTATACCTGGCTATGAGAACTATGGTGTTGTGATTGGTTGTTTACCTAATTTGTGGTTCCTTGCTTTGGCTTTGAGATGTTTATTGTTTCTCTTATGTGATTGGTTGACATGATCTTGTGATGCGGTGACTATTCTCGTGTTATGATTTTATGTTGACATTGTAAGATGCACTCAATACAATTGATTCTTGTGTTCATTCCAAGATTTCTACTATGGTTATGATTGGTATCTGTCTTGTTTGGATTTTGATGTGATTTGATGGTGTTACTGAGGTTTGTGCTAGTGGTTAATAGATTTTGATTGTGTCATGATGTTATTTTCGTGAGTACCCATGTGATGTGATATGGTGGTTGCACTATGGGATGCATTTGATTACTGCACTTTATTTTGGTTACTGCAAAATTGTTGATTCTTATGTTAGATTATGTTGTCATTAGTGTTTTGATTATATCTGCATGATGATGCTTTGAGATATTATGTATCAAGATGACTTTTATTGGACTCATTGATATATTGTGTCTTATATGTTGTTGGGTGTTTCAGTTGTGTTCCTTCGCTAAATTGTACTATATTGTCATAAAATGATTATTTAAATTCTTTAAATTTAAATGCAATGCTAAATTAAATGATATGATGTTTACTGTGGTTACTGCACAATTGCTATGTATTTTTACCTTTGTGTCAGTACGAAGTGAGACAAAGTCGTAGTTACCCCCTTTGTGAGGTCTACACGATGGTGTCATTCTCCTTCGTTGTTTGATCATTTTACGCTTGTGCTTTGACTATTTATATTGTGAGCAACTACATTTGATGTTTGCATGTTTCAGTTAACAGGTATCAGACGCATTCATCCTGAGCTGTAGGAACTGAGTGTGTGCCTATGTCCCCGATAATGGCACAGGAGATAGTAACATTGGCCTTGCATATTGAGCCAATGTCATTCTTGTATGGACGACGTATCCAATTATTATGTTATTTCCTTCGGTACATGTTGGTAAATCCGGACTTCATGATGCATTTTGTAAAATACCAGTGGTGTGTTTGTGCTTTAGAGTTCCCGCAGTTGTCATAAGTGGATTTGATTTAAAGGTTGATTTCAAAGTTTTGGGGATTTTTATTATTTAATTTTAATTTGTTGGCTAATTTGTCGTAGTGGGATTCCAAACTTCTAGAATCGATTTAGTTTATTTGGGTTAAGGGGCCATTTGATTATTTAAATATTTAAATAATCCAGTTTATAAGTCGCTTTTGGAAAAGTGCTTATAATTGCAAAAAGTGAGTTTTATTCTCACTTCTTGGATGTTTTTGGTGATTTGTGATTTTTGCTCCAAAACCTTCTTGGAGAAAATCGATCATTTGTTCGTTGCATGAGATTATGTTATCAGATTCTTGCATGGAGTGACTTGTTGGATTCATGTCGTGAATCTCCAACTTCTTGTGGAGCCATTTATGCCTTTGCGGAGTATCCATTTATTTCCTCTCATTCCAGTTTTTTGCTCATACGTGAGAGGTAGGGCATTCTTGATCTTTTATTTTACTTTGTCTTTTTGAGTAGAATAAATTGTATTAGATATGTGGGTTGAGAATTAGCATTCTCCCACAATCTTACAGTTTTCGTCGCCTGGTTGGATGGGTATGAGTATTTGATTGTTTTCATTCTTAGGGTTTGAAGTTTTCAACCTGTTATGCTGTTGGATTTTAGGTGTGTGCTCGAATTTTATATTTTATTGGATTTTGGGAGTTTGGGCATGAAATGTGAAAAGGGTTTTTAATTTTGTTGAATTATGAGAAGTTTGATTTTTAGGCATTTTGTGTTTGCATCGTTTTGCGTGCTGCCCAGATTTTTCCGGTTGTTTGTTCGACATATTTTAGGTGTTGGAATGGATTGTCATCCTTGCCTAAAATCATTCCATTATTTTACTTTGTGTTTTTCGGATTCGTGGACGAATCCATACTCTCGAAAAAGTGCCCGGTTGAGTTTGCCATGTGTATTTCTTATTTGATTTAACCTTCTTGAGATTTTGCCTCCGTGCTTCATTTTGATCGCATTTGAGATGTGTGATAATTGGTGTTTGAGACCACATAATGAGCACATTGAGTGTGCCATGTCGGGATCTTGAGAGACCCACACTCTTGGTGGAGACCAATTGAGTCCCATGTGTGTTTTAGGTTTTATGGCTTATGCTTGTGCCTCATTGTAGAATGAGAGGATTTTATTGCTTGGGTAGAGTTGTGGAGTGGCTTCTCACGTGTACCCCATCCTGCAAGTGGCTCGATCCGGTAACGTGGAGAAGTACTTGATAAGGGAAAACATAATAAACTAAATTGGGGCTAAAACTTAATAATAAGAGTAAATGACTACCTGATCACTTGCGGGTGTTGATCAAAGGTAAGTCAGTGTCTGGCCACTTGCAGGTGTTGATCAAAGGTAAGTCAGTGTCTGGCCACTTGCGGGTGTTGATACATAGTTTTTGGTCACCTGCAGGTGTTGATCAAAGACACAATATCTGGCCACTTGTAGCTGTTGGTCGAAGATACATACCGAGCCTGGCCATTTGCGGACGTTGATCAAAGACTTGATGCTACTTGGGCTACTGAGAGCCAAGTGATGACACTCCACATAGATTCCCTTCATATTATCCCTTATAGCTCTGAGTAGCAACCCTGATACATTTGCATTGTGTTTATACTCGGATCATGTTATTGTCCTTGAGTCATGCATTCTGTTTGGCGTGGGTGTAGCCTTCTTTGTGTGTGTGGTTACCTTGTGTTTATGGACGGGTTGCTATCTCCGCGAGCACGGTGGGGCGGGCCTATGAGTTCCACATGGTAGGGTAGCATTGCACTTTACCACTGTTGGGGACCGATGTATAGGGACAAACTTCCTCTAGCTACAGGGATTGTGGCACTGAGTGCCCATTGTATATCCTTTATTCTTGTATCGGTGATTTATGCACTACTCATATTTGATACTCCATATGTTGTATAGTTTTCTTATAGTTATAGCTTTGTACTTCAATGATGTAAGTGAGTGAATTGTGTTAGGGATTTTTCTTGTATGAACCACAGTGCTTGAAATGACTACTTGAACACTATGCCTTCTAATACTGATTCAGAGACAAGAAAAGCCTAATTGCTAAGGACTGGATAAGGTCCTTCTTCATTTTTGAGCTCCACATATACTCAGGCAGGTTTTACCTCTTAAGATTGATGTTTAAACATTATTTGTTGATAAGGACACTAATCTGCTATGTATCTTTATTGAACCAACTTATGAATTACCTTGCAAATAACCAAGCATAGCCAAATGCAAGATATAACCATACAAACCATAGTTATAAGCATAACAGTAACCAGTGATGCAAGGATTCTCATCCTTCTTCCTTTTCTTTATAGAAGGGACAACCTAATGGATTCACTCTTCAAGGAGTCAATAATATGGACAGTGTCCTGCTGACAGAGGTCCTTAACAAGTTCAGTTTGTCTGTTCTTAGTAACAAAGTATTTTAATTGATTTGGTTTTGATATATTGGAACAACTTAGACACAGATAGATTA
>MU228200.1:709544-723190 GCA_018584345.1 Thuja plicata | reverse complement strand
AGAAGGCAATAGGTCAGTTTTAGTGGGTTCTCTATGCTTTCATGTTTTTACTAACCCCATGATGCTAATATAATGATCTATTGAGTGTTTGTGTTGCTTCTGACAGGTACCCATTTACACACGCACAGATACCCCTGTTGAGAATCTCTTTCGAGCACTCTAGATTGTTGGTTGGTGTGTTTCTCTATATTTTTGAGTGTTTGGACCCTTGTGTGGTCCGTGTGCGTGGATGCCTTGGCAACTGTGGTTATGTTTCCATTTGTTATAGCTTGATAGCTTGCTTGCCTATGTTTCTTTCTTGATGGATTTGGATGTTTAAGTTTCCCTTGAGTGGCTTGTTTGCGTGTGTGACCCCTTGGTTGGAGTCACTGATTGGTGTCCATGCATGGCCTTGAGTGCCTATTGTTTGACTCCTTGTGGAGTGTGGTGCACTATGTGTTTTAGTGATTGTTTCATTAATGCGAAAGTAAATGTAATGATTCATGTTTCTTATATATTGGCATCTCATTTCTTGTATTAAAATGCATTCTACTTGTAGAGCAATGTTAGTACAACACGGTAAATTATTGAAAAGAAATATTTATTTGGTAATGAAAGGTGAAATTAATATCATATGATAGATTATTTGGTTTAATGACTTACGTCCCTAAATTTGCATAATAGCTTGGATATCTTGAGAAATTAGTTGGTTATTATGGTGAAGCATTGCATAGGAATTTCTCCATTTCATGGTTGCTTTAATCTCTTGAGAAATGATGTGTTTGCGGTTGTGGATGTGCTACATCATGTTGAGTCATCTCCATCAGTAGTATCGTGTGTATCCGAACCTTTTTGTCCTTGTGACCTTGCATCTACGCTGCATTGAGAACAATGAGGCCATTGTGATAGTAGAGACTATCCATCATTTGTGTGATGTTGGGATTGCTACCATACCCTTGTGATTTGGTGGTGTCATATTTTTATAGCCAATTTGATGAATCGTGATGCGATTTGTTCATACCCCAATTGTGGGAAGAAATTTTGTGGTTGTTGGCCAATCATTCCTCGAGCCATTGTTGTGTAAACCCTTTGGTATGAGCATTTTGAGAGTGTGAGTCTCATGTTCCAACCTCGTGCGTGCTTCATCTTGTGGTTGTAACTACCTGCGTGCATGTTGTGTTGCATACCAAGAGAACTTGTGTTGTGCATTCAACATATGTTTTGAGGTTTCCCTTTGACCCTCATCTGTTTGAGACCCTGCATAATGAAATATTGCATTTCCTAGAAAGAGTAAAATAAATTTGTATTAAGATGGAATATTGTTGCATTTATAAGAGTTATAGTTATGCATATGATTGAGATCATTGATAACTCAGCGTTTGGTGTTTTGGGTATGTTCTCTAATGTTTCTGAGATGATGTGTTCCTCAGTACTGTGTGACAGTTACTCCCTTTTTATGCGACTGATGTTGGTCACAATGTTTCGTGAATGAATTTCATGATTGTCAATTTATTTCATTTCTTGGTGGATCTTTCCACGTGTTGTGTGTTGGTTTGTGGTGACTGATCAGGCAAGTACTATACACTTTTCTATAATTTGAGGGGTTAACTCATCAAGCATTTTTTGGGTTATCTCATCAACCATTTCCCTAGGTTGACTCGTCAAGCATTTCCCTGGGTTAACCCGTCAAGAAAGTTTTAGGGTTAAGGTTTTTCTATAAGAAAAGTAGTGTTAGGGTTATAACTTGTTGAAGTGAAGAATCATTGTAGCATTTGCAGTGGTATTGAGATGCAAGGGATCACTAGTTGTAAATGGTTGAAATTACTGGATAATAATATTAGACTCTCTGTTTGGTGGACGTAGCCCGAGATTGGGTGAACCACATTAAATTCTTTGTGCCTTATTTCTGTGTGTTTTATTTATCTATTTCATTGATCATATCTGCATTAAACTGTTAAGATATGTGTCTTCTAAACCTAACAAGTGGTATCCGAGTGGGTTGTTTTCAGTTATCCTCTATAAGAAGGTCTCACAGTTGATTTGGAGTAATGGAAGATTAGGGTAAGTTGAAGGTTGAGAAGTTTAATGGGCAGAAATTTTATTTATGAAAAATGTAGATGGAGGACTATCTCTATCAGAAGGATTTATGGTGGCCATTGGGAGGAATGAGCAAGAAAATCACAACTATGTCTCAGGAGGATTGGGATACTTTGGATAGAAAGGAACTTGGGAGTTTGTTTATGCATTACACAATCGGTGGCATTTAATATTACAAAAGCAAAGACAACTGAAGAATTGATGGAAAACCTAGTGAAGTTATATTAAAAGCCTTCTTCTTCGAATAAGGTATTTCTTATGAAATTTTTATATAATATGAAAATGGTAGAAGGTGGTTCAGTTACTGACCATTTAAATGAGTTTAATATAGTTACTAGTCAATATCTTCTGTTAATGTCAATTTTGATGAAGAAATTAGGGCTCTTTTAATTATGTGTTCTTTGCCTGAAAGTTTGAATAGCTTGGTAATGTCTGTTAGTAACTCTGTTTCTAGTTCAAACACCCTAAAATTTGATGATGTTGTTGGTGTTATTCTGAGTGAGGAAATTTTTAGGAAAAGCTCATATGGGTCCACATTAGGTAGTGTATTGAATGAAAAAAGTAGAGGCATATCAAAGGAGAGGAAACAATTTTGGAAGTCTTGGGAAATCATGAGGAAAATCAAAGGGCAAGAGGTCTCAATCCAGAGGACCAAGCAATTGCTAGTAATGTGGGAAACTAGGTCATAAGAAGAAAGATTATTGGTCTCAGAAGAATAAAGAAGGAGACAAAAAAGAAGGCAATAAGGATGGAAATGTGGTAATTAATAAATTTGAAGAGGATGTTTTGCTTCTTTCCCTTGAAAATGCTAATGATTCATGGGTTCTAGATTCAGGGGCCTCATTTCATGCTATGCCCAGTAGAAGTTATTTTCTTAATTATGTCCAATGGGATTTTGGGCTGGTTTATTTGGGAGATAATGAACCTTGTCAGATTGTTGGAAAGAGAAGATTTATGATTAAGTTGCAGAATGTGAATCATTGGATACTACCAGAGGTAAGACACGTTCCAAGGTTGAGTAGGAATTTAATTTCAACAGGGTAGCTAGGTGGTGAAGGTTGCACAATTAATTTTAATAATAAAAATTGGAAGGTTTCAAAAGGCTCCTTAGTATGTAACACAAGGTGTGAAAGTAGGCACCTTATATCTTTGAACAAGTCATATTGTTCCTTCTACTTAAATTGTTACAGAGAAAAGTCAATGTTCAGGAATAGTTACCGAAGTTGAGTAGGTAGAACATGAAAGAATCACTGTAGATTCTGAAACAACACTACGACACAAAAGACTTGGGCACATGAGTGAAAAAGGTATGAAATTTATTCATTCAAATAAAGTCTTACCAGGTCTTAAATGTGTCAATATGGATTTTTGTGAAAGTTTTGTGTATGGAAAACAAAAGAGAGTTAATTTTCTGAAAGTTGGGAAAGAAAAGAAAGATGAGAAATTAGAGCTTGTGCATACAGATGTATGGGGACTAGTTCAGGTATCTTCCCTTGGTGTCTCTCTGTATTATGTTACATTCATTGATGATGCAACTAGAAAAGTATGGATTTATTTCCTTAGGCGGAAATCTAATGTATTTGAAACTTTTAAAAAATGGAAAAGCTTGGTTGAGAATGAGATTGGTAAAAGACTAAAATGTCTTAGATTTGATCATGGCGGCAAGTATTGCAACAAAAAATTTGAAGATTATTGTTCCTCTAATGGTGTTCGTAGGCATAAAAATAGTTCCAAGGACTTCACAAGAAAATGGAGTGACTGGACATGAATAAGACAATAATGGAGCATGCAAGGACTATGAGGTTGCATGATGGGCTTCCCTTAAAAATGTGCGAAGAGGTTGTAAACACTATTAATTTATTTAATTAACAGAGTTCCCTCTACTCCTTTGGGTTGTGGTATTCTAGAGGAAGCATGGACAGGTAAGGTGAGTTATTCTTTTCAAAGAACCTTCGGTTGTGAAGCATTTGCACATATAGATTATGAAAATAGAACCAAGATGGAAGATAAATCAAAGAAATGTGTATTTTTTGGATATGTCATTGATGATTTAGGATATAGACTTTGGGATTTTGAGAATCATAAAATCGTGAGAAGCAGGGATGTCATCTTCAATGAGAAAGTGATGTACAAATATCAATTTCAACAACATGAGAAGAAAGAAAATGATTATGTAGTGCTGGATGATACTCCTAAAGATGATGTTCCAGTGGTTCCTCATGATCCGCAACAACAACAACAACAACAACAAAAAATACCACAAACTCCAATGAATGTTAGACGATCTTCAAGGACAAGTAGATTTCCTAACAAGTTCACTCCCTCTTTGTACTCTATTTTATTGATTGATGCTAGTGAACCATAATTTTATGATGAAGTTATGCAGTTGGATACCAAGGTTTAGTGGGAGTATGGAGTGACAGAAGAAATGGACTCCTTGTTGGAAAATCAGACTTGGGAATTATGCAAGTTGTCTGTAGGTAAAAAGGATTTACAAAACAAATGGGTTTATAGGATGAAAGAGGAATATAGAGGTAAGAAAATATTTAAAGCCAGGTTAGTTGTAAAAGGATTTGTACAGAAAAAGGGCATTGATTTTTCTAAGAAAATTTCTTTCGTTGTTAAGATGACTTCTATTCATATTGTTTTAAGTATTGTGGCTGCTGAAGATTTGCATTTGGAACAACTAGATGTGAAAACTACTTTTCTCCATGGTGATTAGGAGGAAGAGATATATATGGAACAACCCCAAGGATTTGAGGTCAAAGGTAAGGAGAAATTAGTGTGTAGATTAAAGAAGAGTTTATATGGCTTGAACAAGCACCTCGACAATGGTACTTAAAATTTGTTAGTTTTATGGCTGAGCACGGTTTCAACAGGTGTAATTCTGACCATTGTGTTTATTTCAAGAGGTTGGATGATGACTACATTATTTTATGTTTATACGTTGATCACATGCTTGTAGCTGGGTCTAACATGGATCACATAAGAGATTTAAAACAACAGTTAGTAAAATCATTTTCTATGAAGAATTTGGGCATAGAAAAACAAATCCTATTGGATGATATCAGATTTGGGTACTATTTATGCTGTTGATATTCATGTTTTGTCACTGATGATAACATATGTTTTGTGAAGAGAACAAACTTGTTATGATAACTAACAGAAGTGAACGGACACTGTACAGATGAATCAAAACAATCAAAGATAAGGATATGAAGAAGGATGTGTGATGACCTTATGCCTAAGGTCACTTGGATTAACATTGCATATTGGTGATGTTACAGATGTTTTAGTAAAGACTGGTTTCTGTACTGTGACAGTAATGCTTGACAGAGAAGGTCTTTATGTTTTGGGTATATCTTACAGGAGAAGATGTTTTAGGGTATGCGAGCTTATGGGATGACAAAGGACACATTGAGGAATGTTGGATATTGATCGATAGTCGTGAACATGATGGTGACCTCATCTGTGGCATGTATTCTGGAGGACACCTATTTGGTGGCCGACTTCAGAGATGTAGCATGTATTATGGATTGTAAGCATGGATTGCGGATCTTGGAGTATATATGATGTATTTTAATTGATGTTTACTTGTTTTAGGTACCTTGTGTATCTTAGCAAGGGGTTAAATAATTATTTGTATATTGAAAATCCTTAAGTGGCCGACCTAATCAATTATTTATATTGGGAAACCTTAATTGGACAACCTAATCAATTATTGTAATAGGGTATATATGAGAGATATTTTCTTTTGAAGAGATAGATGTATGGTGAGAAGGTAATTGTGAAGACTGAGAAGTGTGGAAGCTGTGAGGCTTGTTTGGCTGCTGGATGTGGAGCAGAGTTTGTGATTGTAATACTTCATTGGAACTGACTAAGCAAAGACAGTTGCTATAAGACAATTCACTGGATTGTATATTTCTCTATATAAACTTGTTCGGATTATTAATCCTTGAGGGTGACCTTAACCTTCTTTTGGTAGTGTGCCTAGGCAGTGAGCCCACTGTTACTCTTGACTCCTAATAGGGCCTATCCTTTAACAGGGACTATGTACTGTAATGTTGTAATAAGCTCCTAACAATGCTAAATATTTTAATAGGGATACTATACTCTCAGTACATCATTTGTAGGTGCTAATTACCACCAGGGTTTTATGTTTAACAGGGTTTCCTTGACAACAAGTATTGTGTTATTGTGTTGGCAGTTACTATGTTATCATTTGCATTGAAGTTTTTGTTTATAAAGTTTAATATTCTGTATCACAACTGATTCACCCTGCCTCTGAGTTGTGCTTGTGGACTGTTATTCCTAACAAATCCTTGGTATGAACATTTGTAAATATAGGAAACAAAAAAAGACTCTATCTCAGATTGATTATGTTGAAAAGGTGTTGAAAAGATTCTACATGGAGAATGCAAAAGCTGTCAGCACACCTTTGCCTAGTCATTTGAAATTGACTAAGGAGATGTGTCCAAAGACACAAGAGGAGGAAGAAAAATTGTCCAAGGTACCCTATGCTTCAGCTATAGGTAGTTTAATGTATGCCATGGTATGCACCATACCTGATATTGCACATGTTGGAGTTGTTAGTAGGTATATGAGTCATCATGGAGTTGAGCATTGGAATGCGGTAAAATGGATTCTCAGATAATTGAGAGGTACATCCAATAAATGTTTATGTTTTGGGGGCTCTAGTACTAATTTAGAAGGATATGTTGACCTGGATTTGGCAGGAGACATTGATACTAAGAAAAGTACAATAGGATATGTTTTTATTATCGGTGGTATAATGGTGAGTTGGATCTCCAGGTTACAAAAGGTGGTTTCTTTATCCACCACATAGGAAGAGTATGTAGCTACAACAAAGGCAAGAAATGAGATGATATGAAAACAATCCTTCATGGAAGAATTGGACAAAACATAGGTTAACAATTATTTGTTTATAGACAGCCAGAGTGCCATTCATCTTGCAAAGAATCCTGCCTTACATTCAAAGAAAAAACACATACAGTTGAGGTATCGCTTCATTCGATTAGTATTGGATGATGGATGGTTAAGTATGGAAAAGATACATACAAATGAAAATCCAACGGATATGTTAACAAAGGAAATGAAAAGGGAGAAGCTAAGCTCCTCTTCAGCTTCAGTTTTTGAAACAATAAAATAAAATAGTAGAGTCCAGGGTGTTTATTTCTAGTGGGAGCTACTGGGGTAGCGATATTGCTACAGGTTCAGTCTCCAAGTGGGAGATTATTTCATGTGGAGCTTGATCAGTCTCCAAGTGGGATATTGTTGGTTTGTGGTGACTGATCAAGAAAGTACTGTACACTTTTCTGCAATACTTAATAAGGGAAAACATAATAAACTAAATTGGGGCTGAAAATTAATAATAAGAGTAAATGAATACCTGGCCACCTGCGGGTGATGATCGAAGGTAAGTCAGTGTTTGGCCATCTCCGTATGTTGATCGAATATATGGTGTCTAGCCACCTGCCGGTGCTAATCGAAGACATGATATTTGGCCACCTACAAGTGTTGGTCAAAGATACATACCGAGCCTAGCCATCTACAGACATTGATCAAAGACTCTATGTTACTTGGGATACTAAGAGCCAAGTAATGACACTCCACATAGAGTCCCTTCATATTATCACTTATAGCTTTGAGTAGAAACCTTGATACCTTGCATTGTGTTTATACTCAAATCATTGTATTTTCCTTGAGTCATGCATTCTATTTTGCATGAGTGTATCCTTCTTTGTGTGTGTGGTTACCTTATTTTTGTGGCTGGGTTGCTATCTTCGTGAGCACGGTGGGGTGGGCCTATGGGTTCCACATGGTAGGGTAGAAGTTCACTTTACCACTACTAGGGACCAATATATAGGGACAACTTTCCTCCAGCTACAGGGATTGGGGCATTGTGAATGCCCATTGTATATCCTTTATTCTTGTATCAGTGATTTATGCTCCACTCATATTTAATGCTCCATATGTTCTATAGTTTTCTTACATTTATAGCTTTGTAGTTCAATGATGTAATCAAGTGAATTTGCCTCTATTTGTGTATATCTAGTACTCCCTGATGTGGATCAAGCTTGTATTTCATGTCATACATTGGTGTCGGCAAGTCTTTCCGATCATTGGACCTAGAACCTCGCTCGTTGCATATTTTAGGCCACAAAGATGACTTATTTTGGACCTCATTAAATTTATATTTATGATGTCAAAAATGACGATTTTGAATGTTTCTTTTAGGTCCTTTATGTTGTAGATCTCATCAAGATATTTCTGATGCATTTTGAATAGAGTCAAACGGACGTCGTATGCAAAAATTATGGCCTTCGGAAGGTCTACCTGTATATTGGCATCTGCACAGATCCATGCATGTGCTTGTCAACTAAAGTCTCTGCATTGGTTTCTACATAGATCCATGCCTCTGCCTACCAACTGATGCCTCCACCTCTCTGGACTAATAATTTTTTCTCAGAAAATTTCCCAGTGAGAATCGACGTTTGTGCAGATCAACATCTGTGCATGGGAATCAACGCCTCTATCTATCTTCAACATCTTTGACCAATTTGGATTTTTGAGAAGTTTTGAGAACTTTATTTTGATTCTTTTCTTCCGGTTTGGAACCCTGAGGGTCCTTGGATGTCTTTCAGACCTTTTTTATGATTGTTTGTTGTTGTTGTTGTTGGTTCATTTATTGCTTATGATCATGTTTAGAAATAAAATAAACTAGTATGGATAATCACAATAGGAACTTTCCTTTGAGATTAAAATGAAGATCTATGTTATGGGATTGACTTCTTTTGTTCTCCCTTTTTAAAATTCTTTTTGGCTTAGCCTCTCATGATCCATGGATGAATGCCCAGATCCTTGTAGGGAAATCTCGGGAACATGTGTTCTCCATTCTGAGTGAATGTTTGGTTTCTTGGGAACCTTTTGAAGTGTTATAAGATTTCCCTTGGTGTATGAACGTATGATTTTTGTGATGTTACCTTTGCATTGGTTTATTGTTTATGTTATTTTACTAGATGCACTTTGTACATGTTGATTGTTCCATGTTCAAATTTTTTTTTGGTAGTGCATATTTTACCCTTTGGTTCCAAGGGTTCCCGGGCAGGGCATTAAACTCATCATTTTATCTTTCCTTCCATTATTTCCCTTGATCTTTCATTTCCATTTCCATTTTTCATAGGCATCTTCCACTCAAGAAATGTAATCCTTGCATCTATTCAATGCTCGAGAGCCTCCTTGAGCCTAGTGGATCATATTCCTTCCAATGTGTGAGAGCATTTAGATGAGAGCTTCCTAGTTTAATCATCCATCCTAGTGAATACCCTCACACCTATTTTTATTTCATTACAAGAGCTAAGTTGATTTAGTTCCAAATATGTGGCGATTCTAGAATCTACTTGTGTTGTGGTCAAACCATAAATGTGTCTATTGTATTTGTGTTTGGTTATTCCATTGTTGCATGCTAATGATGCATAATCCATTTTGAGAGTTGAGAAAATGGAGAAGAAAAAAAGGGGAGTTTCTATTTAGTTTTATTGGAAATTATATGGAATTATATTAATTGGTTAAATATTCCTTATGTATAAGTTTAATTCAACAATTCATTATTTCTATAATTAAGAATTTAGTTAGTAAATGATAGACGTTATCTCAAACAAAATATAAGAATGCAAAGACACAAATTTCACACATGTAATTATTGTTTTCTTTATTGAGAATATGACTAATTACATAACAAAAATAATGCATGTAACATGTGACAAAATACAACACAATATAGTTTCATTCTCCTTTCTTGTATACCCTTTTGTCTTTCTATAACTTACAAACCTGAAGTGATTCTTGTTGGTCGAATAAGGTTGTGTACCTAATAAGGTTTTGTACTTAGCTAGTTCCAGATAAAGGACTTATTCATATTACTTAAGTTTACTTAGGTCCTAGGTGTTGTTTCTAGAAGTCCCATCTATCTAGATAAGAACTCCCATCTTATCTTTATGAATTTGATTTACTTTTAGTTACCTAGGCATTTATTATTTATGCCATGTTAATTAATCACACTACATCACACATTTCCTTTATAAACAAGATATATCATTGCGTATTTTAAATTTAATCAACAATTTCATGCATTTTTTTTATGCAAGCTATTCTTTCCATTCTCCCTTATGGAATTTATTTTGATCTTTTAGAGATTTTGGGGGTGTTGTCGAGTCACCAATCAACTCCTACATGCTATTAGAGCTATAGTGCTACATATTTCTTCCCAAATTTGAGGAATATCATCACACTTGAAATTTTTTTGGGGTGTTGATTGGGATTTCAAGGACCTCATGGTTGAATGTAAGGGATCAAATAAAGTCAATTTTGCCTTTTCTTTTATAAAATTTCATTATATTTAGTCAAATTCGCAAGGGTTTCATGTAGGGTTTTAAGTTACTATATCTAGGAGGTAGTTGAATTTTTGGAACACTTTGGACCAAGTATGAATTTTCATTGCATCCAAAAGGTCTAAAAACTACAAATTAATTATCGAATTGTCAAAATAAAATATTTTTGTCAAAGGGGAATCAAAGGTTTTTTGAACATATTATTGGTTGTATTCGTACTTGGTTATACAAGAAGTACCATTTGAACAAGCATTGTCTACATAAAAATCTCCCTTCCTACATTGATTTGGTAAATATTATTTACAATTTTGCAACACATTCCATTTGCTAGCATGTTTATTGTGCATTCCCTGCATTATCATTAGTACTTGGTTTGTCATCATCAAATTGTACATGTAGTCAACATCACTACATTGATGAATGGTACATTGGTTTAAACTAGCAATTTCAATGTTGTTTTTTTAAATAAAAACCTTGGTAATTGGTTATGGTCTCTATGGGGTCACCAAGTGTTGAGAAATCACCTCAATAACCAACCACTTGGGAGGGGTTAATCACATCATGATGCAATTGGAGCCCGCCATTGCCACTTTTCTCCACCAACCCGATGATACCACCTGTGGGGTGACACCTTTAATATTTTGCATTCATGCATACCATGGCCAAATGGAGAATTAGGGATTGACTATTTAAAGTGTTCAAAATCCTATTTGACTCCCTATGTGCCTAGAAAGGGAAATTTTTCTGTTTGCAATAAGTTGGTCATATGGTATCGATTTTTCAAAAATGATATATTATTGGATAGATGGTTCCATATACTTTCCAATGGTGCAATTTATTGTCTAGAATTTTTTTTTGTGATCACAATAATTGTTGTTTTAAGTCAGATCTTCATTTTTAGCTCTTGAGCACATAAAGTTTACACAATATTTTATTTTTTCAATTCTTACAACATTGGAAATGTATAAAGAAGCTATCTAGCCATCCATATAATTTTTCCCATCTTTAGTGGAACTTCCACCTTTGGTGGATTTATCACTTGATTGCTTTTCCACATTTGGAGGGTGATCCACCTTTAGTGGATGTGTTTCACAAATTCCTTTCCATATTTGAGGGTAATTCATCATTAGTGGACATGTGACACTTTAATTTTTCCACCTTATGTGGGTGATAAGTTTTCTCTTTATGTATGTCGTCATAATATTGTGACACTTGTCCTAATCTTCTGCACTCCTATGTTCTCACCTTGGTCTATTTAACCAAGGGGTCTCCTTTGTAATATCCTTCCATTTGATACTGAAGTGAATTTAGTTAATTTACTCGTACAACTATTTTAATGCTTTCTTGGTGAGAATACAATCTATTCTTTTCATATTATTGCTCTCTTGTTATTGTTCTTTCCATTAGGCCTCTAGAATTTAGGTGGCTACCTTCATAGCCAAATCTTACATAATCATATAGCATCTCATACTACATAAACATGAGTTAGTTTAGCACAATACATCATATACATAGTAATCATATAGTATGAGTCAACTGATGACATGTAACTGATTAAATGATTGACTATATTAAATTGAAGATGATGCAAGACATTAAATCAGTTAATGGTTTGTACTGTCATTGATGTCAACTTGATATCATCTGTATGATCATGCCAAAGACTTCAGAGAATCAATGGAACAAAGGTTATGCTTTCAGCAATGCATAAAATTCTAGTATTCACTAAGTGACAGACTACACCGGCGGAGTGCACACCATCAGTAAAGACAGACATTAAAGTCACAGTGATGCCCGACGAGCATAAGACAGTATTGCCCGACGAAGTAGAATCACATGATACCCGACAAGGTAAAAACAGTGTTGCCTGATGGACGGAGATCCCGAAGCTAACTAAAGAAACACCGACGAAACTGGCAGTTGTCACCGGCGACGAACTGTAGAATTAACCGATAGAACAAAGAGATTAGAAAATGACAAAATATCTAGCTGGCAGAGCTAAAGGATAGAATTAACTGGTTGTTTTATTTGTTTTATTCAATCATAGTTAAGTAAGTGATTTGTACAGTTGGCAAGAAGATAACTACGAGATAAATCATGAGTTAAAGCCATAAATCAATTTGGCTAGATTGTTTTTCACGCCAAGAATCAAGAATCAAGAACTTAGAATTAAGGAAAATCATGTCTATTTAAGAGACAAGCATAATTAATTCTCAAGTGTGTGGTGAATACGCAATCAGATACACAGGGGAGTGAACTGATAGAAGATGCTGAAGAGAAACTGATGAAGGATTAACTTCATGCAATCCTAATCAATCAAGCTGAGGGAGAGCTAAAGAATTCTGCAGACACTGACGAACGGTGAACCACAACATCATAGAGCAGAAAGAGTTAAGTACAAAGGAATTGAATTGATACATTGATCAGAAAGATGTTGTAAGTAAATAGATCTAAAAATCTGCAATTTAATTGCATTAGAAACAGGTCATTTTTGTTTCAGTTTAACTATTGAAGCATTAAAGTCTCCTAACAAAGTAGGACTTAATAGTCTTTTGTAATTGAGTTATATCCTAATAGATTACTAGAAGGTTGACTCATGATAGTAGCACCGGTCTTACCTAAAGCCTATTGACAGTCTAAGAAGGAGGCTGATTCAAGGATGGTACTAAGATTTTGCATAAAGCCTATTAACAGTCAGGAGACTGATTCAAGGATGGTAGTGTAGATGCCAGATACTTAGTGACAACCTATGTATTGAAAATCCTCTAACAAGGTCACACTTAATAGCATGTTTGTAACCTTTAACAGGGTTGGCTCCTAACAGGGCTCACTTCAGAAGAGTGAAAATTTGGGGTACCGGTCCTAGTGGTTTTTTCCCTTAACAAGGTTTCCACGTTAAAATCCTTGTGTTATGTGTATGGTCAATTACTTTAGTGTTTTACATTCTACATATGCATTTACGGATTGACTGGTATACTCTGCATATTTACTGAGTATCGGTAAATATAGTTTACTGCTTATTAGTTATCAAAGAGAAACAAGACAGACAAGGTAAACCGACAGACAATTATTTGTTTCAAATATTTCAAAGGCATGCATCTTGTTGGGACTTAATAATTTGAGAAGTATTGATTGGTGGATTAAAGTTTAAATTGGATA
>MU228200.1:622047-706589 GCA_018584345.1 Thuja plicata | reverse complement strand
CTTTGCACCCATTGCTAGGCTAGAAGGAGTAAGAATTTTACTTTCTTATGCTGCATATAAAGGATTCAAAGTATATCAAATGGACGTCAAGTCAGCATTCCTAAATGGAATACTTGAAGAAGAGGTAAACATTGAACAACCAGAAGGGTTTGTAGATCCAAACAAAAGGAACATGGCATGTAGACTTCACAAAGCATTGTATGGATTAAAACAAGCTCCCAGAGCCTGGTATGAAAGACTTCATTCCTATCTAATAAGTATTGGATTCATAAGAACTAGTGAGAACATTAATCTGTATTTAAAACAAGATACTAATGCTAACACTTTGATTGCCAAAATATTTGTTGATGACATCATATTTGGAGGCAATGATATGCTATGCAAATAATTTTCTAATGAGATGAGCAAGGAATTTGAGATGTCTATGTTTGGAGAGATCAAGTTCTTTCTTGGTCTGCAGATCATTCAACAAAGTGAAGGTATTTTTATTACACAGTCCAAATACATCAAAGAGGTTATGAAAATATTCAAGATGGAAGATTCCAAACCTGTTGGAACACCAATGGCTACTGGATGCAAATTAAAAAAAGAAGACAAGACAACAAAGTTAAATCAGACTCTATACAGATCCATGATAGGAAAACTCATGTATGTTGTACACACTAGACCAGATATTGCACATGCAGTAGGAATAGTTGCTAGATTTTCTGCTAACCCCAGAGAATCACACATAACTGCTGTGAAAAGAATACTAAGATATCTGAAGAATACTGAGGAATTTGGCTTATGGTATAAAAGAGAAGGAAAATTTGAACTAAAAGTGTTTACTGACGCTGATTGGGCCGGGAATCTTGATGACTGGAAGAGCATAATTGGAGGAGCATTCTTTATGGGTGACATACATGTCACATGAATTAGCAAGAAGCAAGGATGCATCTCTCAGTCTACTGCAGAAGCAAAATATGTTGCTGCTACTGTAAACTGCTCAAATATTGCATGGATCAAACAAATGCTAGAAGGTATGCATATGAAGATCAAAGAATCAGTAGTTATTTATTGTGATAACACCAGTGCAATAAATATTTCCAAGAACCCAGTCATGCATGCGAAGACTAAACGCATTGCCATCAAGTATCATTATTTGAGAGAACAAGTCCAAGAAAAAGAGATGATGCTTGAATATGTGCAATCAAAAGAACAATTGGCTGATATATTCACCAAGCCACTGCCCAAGGATACATTTGAGTACCTAAGAGAGAGACTATGGGTCAAACCCATGTCTAACAGTCACTAAAAATACTGAAGGCTGCATCAACCATATATTATCAGAATATCAATCATGATTGATGCAAGCAGAAGCTGAACTTCAAACGATACATCTGTATACAGAAAGGTATATATAAGAACCAACCACTAGAGAATATTTTTATATTGACAATGGATAAGGGAAATTCAAGGAATATCTTATGAAAAGAAGGAATTAGTTGACAGAATGTCAGATATTTGTAAAATATTTGTTTGGCATTGTTGTCAAAGGGAGAGAATGTTTCCATATTATCATCATAAACTATTCATTATCAGATTACTCCAAACAGGGAGAGATCATATACAAAGGGAGAGTATTTGTATAAAAGTTGCAAATAATAGACAGACATCAAAGATGGAGAACAATCAAAGAGAAAATTGACACAAACAGAGGTCACAACACATCAAAAGAAGAAAAAGGAAAGCTGCAAGAATCAAATCTAAGCTTACATAGAGCTTACCAGCGGTCAGACATTTTATCAGTTATCAAAGAAAAATATTTGGTAATTTGATGAATCTCAACAATTGTATCTCATATTGTATTAGAAATAGTATAGTATGATAATATAGCATGTTTCCATCAATGCCAAAGGGAGAGATTGATGACATGTAACTGATTAAATGATTGACTATATTAAGTTGAAGATGATGCAAGATATTAAATCAGTTAATGGTTTGTATTGTCATTGATGTCAACTTGATATCATCTGTATGATCATGCCAAAGAATTCAGAGAATCAATGAAACAAAGGTTATGCTTCCAGCAATGCATAAAAGTCTAGTATTCACTAAGTGACAGACTACACCAGCGGAGTGCACACCATCGGTAAAGATAGACATTAAAGTCACAGTGATGCCCGACGAGAAGAATACAATATTGCCCAACGAAGCAGAATCACATGATACCCAATGAGGTAAAAATAGTGTTACCCAACAGACGGAGATCCTGAAGCTAACTGAAGCGACACCAACGGAACTGGCAGTTGTCACCGGCAACGAACTGCAGAATTAACCAACGAAACAGAGAGATCAGAAAATGAAAAAATATGTAGCTGGCAGAGCTAAAGGATAGACTTAACTGGTTGTTTTATTTGTTTTATTTGACCATAGTTAAGTAAGTGATTTGTACAGTTGGCAAGAAGATAACTACGAGATAAATCAGGAGTTAAAGCCATAAATCAATTTGGCTGGATTGTTTTTCACGCCAAGAATCAAGAACTAGAATTAAGGAAAATCATGTCTATTTAAGAGACAAGCATAATTCCTTCTCAAGTGTGTGGTGAATACGCAATCAGATACATGGGGGAGTGAATTGATAGAAGATGTTGAAGAGAAACTGATGAAAGATTAACTTCATGCAGTCTTGATCAATCAAGCTGAGGGAGAGCTAAAGAATTCTGCAGACACCGACAAACAGTGAACCATAGCATCACAGAGTAGAAAGAGTTAAGTACAAAGGAATTGAATTGATACATTGATCAGAAAGATGTTGTAAGTAAATATATCTGAAAATCTGCAATTCAGTTACATTAGAAACAGGTCATTTTTGTTTCAGTTTAACCATTGAAGCATTAAAGTCTCTTAACAGAGTAGGACTTAACAGTCTTTTGTAATTGAGGTATATCCTAACAAATTACCAGAAGGTTGACTCATGATAGTAGTACCGGTCTTACCTAAAGCCTATTGAAAATCTAAGAAGGAGACTGATTCAAGGATGGTAGTAAGATTTTGCATAAAGCCTATTGACAGTCATGAGACTGATTCAAGGATGGTAGCGTAGATGCGAGATACTTAGTGACAACCTATGTATAAAAAATCCTCTAACAAGGTCACACTTAATAGTGTGTTTGTAACCTTTAACAGGGTTGGCTCCTAACAGGGCTCACTTTAGAAGAGTGAAAATTTGGGGTACCGGTCCCAGTGGTTTTTTCGCTTTACAAGGTTTCCACGTTAAAATCCTTGTGTTATGTGTATCGTCAATTACTTTAGTGTTTTACATTCTACATATGCATTTATGGATTTACTGGTATACTCTGCATATTTACTAAGTATCGGTAAATACAGTTTACTGCTTATCGGTTATCAAGGAGAAACAGGACAGACAAGGTAAACCGACAGACAGTTATTTGTTTCAAATATTTCAAAGGCATGCATCTTGTTGGGACTTAATAATTTGAGAAGTATTGATTGGTGGATTAAAGTTTAAATTGGATAAACTTTTGAGGCTACTGATTCACCCCCCCTCTCAATTATTGCTAACATCAACCATCACATGTCACACTTATCATAATAAAGAAAAGCATCGACATATCCATCAAGAAGTCCATATATACATCAAATAGATAACCATATATTCTAGCTCAATCACATGTAAAACCATCTAAGTCATGCATCTGTCTACCATTATCCATCATATATAATCAATCATATACATAATCATAGAATGTGTATACATAGATACCACAATACAAATATTCACATCATATAGATCATCAAGCCAAAAATAGTGCCATCTCATATATCTAAGAAAATAGTCAATGTAATAGTTCAATGATGCCAAAATACATAAAATGGCTTATAGGAGCCTCCAAAATCATAACCATAAAGCCTAACTCAGGTACCTCCTACTGACCTAGCTAGTCTCATAGGATATTGATCCCTTGATGATCATGCTCCCCATGATCTAGGTAGTGGCTATGGTGATGTTAGCCCCATCATTCCCTTGCTCTCAGTTTAAACCCTCTAAGACCTATCATATGTTTGACTCCATGCAAAGCTCCAAGTTCTCTAATCAAGAGGAACTTCCTGCTTATATAAATATCTATAGTACTAAGACCCCTATCTCATCCATATCACCTCCTTTATACTATCTTCTAGAGACCCATGTTCCACTTCTTGTACACATTTTAGGGATAATTTAGACCTGTCATACCTAGCTATAACCATATCCCTTTCTAACTATAGGGTGACCACCTATGCCTATCATGTGGCTATCTATATATATTGAGCATCTAGTTGTACCTGTAATCCCACCACATGTTCCTATAGGGATTCCATCTACACCTCCATATCATCCTTCTCATGCCTCAACCTCTAGACTTGAGAACATGCCTATAACCTAGCTTATAGTTTGATTGGTAGCACGTATATATTTTGAATATATACATCATGAATGGATCCTTCTCCCCCATCACCCCCTTCCCCTTGTCCCTATTCTCCATCACATCTCCTCCTCCTCCTAACCCATCTCTAAGATGGATCCTCATCATCATCTAACCTTGAAATTGACTCTGCTAGATCTATGAGTCATGGTGGCCTCTGTGTTGTAAACTATGCCACAAAAAGCAAGTGCCATACCTACATGTGCCACATCCTACCTCAAATACCATGGTTGTGGCATTAATTCCATGAGCTCTAAAATAAAATAATCAATGTCGAATCAAATTACCCACTCCCACCACTCTGTATGTGTTTGTACAAGCATATCCATACCCTAGGGAATCCCCTAAATTTGGCCTAAAATGCCTCAAGACTTGACCTTGTAGATGTCTCTCAATATTATAAGGTCTCCATCCAATCAAACATTGAGTTTGAAAAATATATCTGTTCCCCCATTTTTGTTCTGCATACCTTTAGAGAAAAATGGATGTTTGGTGTGTAGTAATGGTCTTGAATACATCGTGCAAGTCATGAGTCTAAGTCTAGTTTTTCCCTTTAGGCTAGGGAAACCTTTATCGGATTTTCCAAAATTGCCTTCTCCTTTCTAAGTTGGGGGGTTGTTATCCAGAATCATGATATATTGTGTCGGTTAAGCTCCCAAATCTGATAAAGGTCATGATTTAGAGGTTTTTAACACTGATCTTATGTGATTCTAAAATATTTAGCTCTGATACTTCATCTTTTCTTATCGGAAGAAAATTGGTTTTGGGATTCTCCTTGGTGGATAATCACCTATAGAGTGCCTTTACCGCATTCAACAATTCTTAAAGTCTCAACGGTCAATAGAAGTGGAAGATAGATGAATGAGGCTAGAAAGACTATGGCATTCAGAATGAATCCCCATAGGCCAACAAGACAATCAAATGATAAGAAATTAGAGATCAAAGGTTATCAGCGGAAAAATGGAAAGTGGCTTCTCCGCTACCTCAATAAGCGGGTTTTAACCCGTAAGATGCATTTTCCACTAGATTGCTACATGCAAGATTTGTAAATAAAAATCAACCTAGGAGGGGATTTAAGGTATAAAGAAGGAAAATGAAATCATAACATGCCATTTTAGTATTGTAACAAGTCAGAATTTCTCCATGGCAGATTTCCAAATAAGGAGTGCTCCAACAATGTTTCTCCGCCTAGAGGAGAAGCAAAAAAGTAATTATCCGCTGCCTCCAAAAAGTTACCATTACAATTATCAAAAGTGAAAAGATGTTTCTTAATGACCTGTAGAGGTGAAGTAACTAATTCAAATAAAGCCATTTTGGTTCATAACAAACTTTTTCATAAATGCTTAAGTCTTTTCATTTGTGTGGCACGGGAAGTCAGCTGTTAACGGTAAGAAGTTAGAAGTTATAAAATCAGTGAAGTGTTTCAAATGGGATTACCATCTGTTTGACAAATTGTCTAAATTGAAGCCTCTGGCAATAATTATTCCTTTTTTACAATTTTCCTTAGATAGATTCCTAAGTCCTCAATCAAATCCATCGAAAAATGGCAACAAAATTTATGGAGTTTGATGGGATGAACGACATTACTTCTGACTGGCACAAAATCATGGATACATCTTTGAGATTCTTTGATATGTAGAGCTTTCATAGTAGGATGAATGCTGAAAGGATACACCCCATTACTAAAAAGCTAAAGGAGAGCGGGTTGGTCGAAGCTACCAGCTTCCCTATTGCAATTCAATCTCTAGAGCTTGTCAGAGAATGCATAGCTTGTTATAATCCAGACACTGAGAAAATTCTCTTGCCTAATGACATAGCACTGCTATTCTGTTGACCATGACTCCATTCAGAACTCCCTTTGTATTCTGGAACAATTTGAATACTCAGAGATGACATATAGTCGGGCGGTTACTAAGTATGGAGCGAAGAAGGCTATGTGGAAGAAGGAGATAATGAAGACATGGTTCTAGGAGTTGACGAGCGCCAATCACAAGTTGCCCAAAACACTATACAACACAAACTTACAGCCAGAAATCATGGCTACCTTTGTATTACTCCACAGGATTAGAGGTGAGATTGATGCACTTAATTTCATTGAGCACCATTTCTTCCTGGTTCAGGTGATTTGCTCTCAAAATAATTTCATTGATTGGGCTCATATGGTAAGTGAAAACCTCTCAAATGCCCTAAATAGAGCTAAGCATCAGAACAAGTTCTATATGTCCTCAATTTTTCTATATATATTAGCCACAATTCAACTTTGGCCAGGACTTCCTAGGCTAGAAGAGTTCCCGGAGGATATTAAGAGCTATGAGTTTTTCCCCTATTTGCAATTGCATAACAATTATACTAAATATCTCAAAGTTAATGATGCATTTACAATGAGAATGTGCAGGGAGTTACAAGGTTGTCTAGAAAGATGATTTTCTCTGGAATCCATGGCATTCATTAGCCAATTTGGAGCTTATTTTATCCAGTTTGTGAATTTCTCATACATTCATCTTGCAGGATTCGACAATTTCCCTCTGAAGCTGCCCAGGTATCCTGATGACATGATTATGCTGGTTGAAGTAATGAGACAAGCACTGTAGGTGAACCTAATTTGTGCGGGTGCTCGAAAGAAAGGCTATGATTTCTTGATGACTATTGGAGCCTACAACTGTTCATCCCGATTCGATGCGAAGAATGTTTTGAAAGCATTCTAAAAGAAGTTTCAATTAGAAACATATGATGTTCTGAGGCCACTGTATGATCCTATGAACTATGCCCGAGATTACTTACAAATGGGTCATTCTATTCATCAAATTGATGACATAGAAGATTATTGAGCTAACTACAAAGATGACCTAGAAAGAAGGGATCAGTTTTATGCATGATTAACTATTGAACAAATTAAAAGGTTCAAAGTTAAGATTGCAATTGAAGACACAGAAGATGATGGCCAACACATGTATGATGATACATACATAGAGAAGATTAAGCCCCTTCCTATAAGCTCTGAACCCATGCTAGGTCAAGTTATTGATGACTTGGAGACCTTGATGGGTGGGATTTATAGAAGGATAGAGAAATGGGTTGAATGGATGGTGGGCAGGAGGAAGAGGTCAGAAAGGAGGCCTCTGTCTCAAAAAACTCTAGCAAAAGAGACTAGGATTACTCGTGCATCATCTTCAACAACTATTTCAACCATAGCCAAAGAGTTAGTTCAACCAGCAGGTGCAGGTGATGAGCCTCCTAAAAGGATGATTCCATTGGACAAGACATGCAGAGATGGTTCAGCCCCTATCATTGGTTCCATAGAAGAAGCGGTCTCTACATAACCAATCAAGTCTATGATTGAGCCTATTAAGAGTACAAAAATAGAGAAACCAGCCAAAGTCAGCACTATGGGCACACAAGGTGATACCTCAACTCAAGATACTCCAAGGTGAGGGTCTCCTATCGTAGTGGAAGTGGGTGAAGATAGTTCTAGCACTGCGGTCACATAATCAGATGAGGAGGGTGGAAACAAACAAAAGGTTTCTCAACTTATTTAATTGGTTTCTTCCTCTCCTACCTCGGTGAATCCATTTGCTTCTAGGCCTAAAGCCACTCCTCTGATCATCAGGAAGCTGTTCATAGAAGAATTGGTCTTTGCCACAAAAGTCACTATTGCAGAGTCTTGGATAGAGAACACTTTAGAGCGCACAATGAAGAGGATAGAAGAGGGGGCTCCCAACAAGGATACTCTATCACGGGCCCTACAATCTAGTGCCACCTTGAGCAAGGTAAACAAAGAAAAGAAACTGTCTACATTAGGCCAAGACCCGAAAATAGGGCACTTCACCATGGAGGTAGCGAAGCCCACAAAAGAAGGCAGGATTTGACCACCTCCAATTTTGAGCTACAGTCATTTGATATGAGACTGGCTTGCCATGATACTAAGGTGGATTGGTGGAAATCCACTAACATTTTAATTAAAGAAGAGATCGAGGAACTCAAGACTGCTAAAGTCCAACTTAAAGCAGAGGTTGTTGAATCAACAAACTTTATCAGACAGTTAGTTACTGCAGTTGCCAGCATTCCGAGCGACCAAACCACTTTCGACCCCAATGCTCCAGAGAATCAAGATATCATAGACAAGTTGCAGGAAGACAAACATTTTGGGCATATTGGTAAATGATGGATTGAGAGGCTCAAATCTGAAGGGCTTCTAGTTATTGAGCAGCTGGGTGACACCCTACTAAAGTTGGAGAAAGAGAGAAACTACATTGAAAAGAATTTGCAGAATCTCACATCAGAGAGGGTAAAGTGTCAAGAATGCATAGTCATGGTGCATGTAGTAGTTAAAATGAAGACTCAGGAGGCAATAAAGGCCAAGATCTTGCAGAAAGGAGATGAGCCTCTGATTGAGTGGCTTCAAAGCCTGGAGTTTAAGACTGAGATGATTATTCAAGCCGAAGGAGGGATACAACAAACATATGTTAAAATCAAAGAAGAGCAGAAAAAATATTTTAAACTCCTTCAGGGTCTTCACACGGAGTCACAAACAAGCGGTCAAGGAAAAGAGATGATCAGAGTGACCAACATGTAGAAATCCTTCTCCCACTATGTGGACAAGCTGGCAGAATAGTCTTCTTCTCACTTGGATAAGGTTCCAGAACTCCAACACTTGAGTGGGTGCATCTATAAAGCTATGGAAGAGTTGAAGGATCAGGTAGATGTAGTTAAGAACCTGATCAAAGATCATTCCAGGTGGCTCATCAGATATACCAATTTCCATATCAATAGACATGAAGAGCTAATTTTGGTCATCACAGCTGTCACAGCCTATAGGGCGAAAATAGATAAGGGGAAGAAAACAGAAACATAAATATTCCCTCTTGTATTAATTTTGATAGAACTTGTAACAGATAAATGTTTGTTTATCATTTCTAGTTAGGGAAGTTGAACCGTTTTGGTTACCTCTTTTTGTAACAGTCAAACTCTAAAAATTGATATGTACTATTTTGAAAAACTATACAAAGGTTGGCTAAAATTTGGTGTGAAGAACTTCATTTTTGCTGAGTCAAATTCATTTATGTCTGTATGCCAATACTTTAGCTGTTCCATTGCATTTATCTTTCTGTCAATTTGAACGTTTCTTTAAATTGGATTTATAGTTCAAGATTGAACTAAAGTTATGTATTATGATTTGATATGGTTATTTGAGGGGAAATCTTGGTGTCATCCATAGTTTCTAAGAGATATTCTTATAAAATAGATTGATTCATCATCATTGAGTTATCATTGATCTTTTAATTTAGTGTTTGCATCTTCATTATTAGTTCTTGCATTGCCGATTTTAGGATCTTATATGATTTGTAAAGTCTTGAAATTTGGCTAGATAGAAAGTCGAATCTACTTGCGTGAGCTAGTTCCTGTCTAGGCCTAGTTCGGATTGACTCTTATGTTCTTAGGTTAAGAACAAACCCCTTTAGATTAGGAAAGAATGAAATCCATTGAAGATTAATTACTTAAGGGAGCTATACCTTCAAATTCAGAGGGAGATTAGTTATTCAGTTACATTTCCCAACTATTGTATTCGATTGTTTCTTTAAGATTTGGGTATTTTAGAGATAAAGTGAAAAAGATCAATTTGTTTACCAACTGATTTTTGGCTACTCTACTGGGGAGACAAATAGTCACTAGACTAGAAGAAATATCATGAGGGATGATGGTACTGCCTCATGATAATTTGATTCTTGTGTTGCAACCAAACCTCAGATTCCAAGATGATCAAGAGGATATCATTTCCTCATTGAATACTTTTTTCTGGAGACACAGAAGAAATACTGAACATTATAGAAACGCTAGTCAACTGCTCAAACAAGAAGAAGTGAGAGAAGAAGCACTTGAACAAGCCATTCAAAGGAGGAATTTGTGAATAGCACAACACCTTGAAGAGCGTGAGGCTATATTGCCAAATTAGTGGAAATCCTGGAGCCTAAAAGATGTCTAAGAAGTATAAGGAAAGAAGGTGGTAGAGACCCAGTCTTTGAGAGAATTGCAGAGATTGACTTTTCCCTAATTGAAGTACCTCGTCAAAGGGACATAAATAATAAAAGAAAAAGTAGGCCTCCTTTTCCTCCCAAGCAATCATCCCTTTTGTCTACCACCTATCAAGTGTTAACTTTTCACGAAGTAGTTGCTCCTCCTATTGTAAACCTAACACCTTATATACCTCAAGCAGTTATGGCAGTTCCTTGGGCCATTGTAGTTGGTCCCTTACAGTTAGAAACATATAACCCACTTCTCTCAGGTTCAAGGAATAATTTTACCAAATTCTCCGTAGATGGGACAATATCTATAGATGAACACATTTCTGCTTTCTTTGCAGCCATTAATATTTTTGCAGTATGAGAAGAAGATGTTGCTGTCAGGTTATTTGATGAGACCCTTATGGAGGGTAAAAAAAATTGGTTTTATCATTTGCCTATCTCTTCTATTACAGATTGGGCTTCCATGAGAATGGATTTTGAAAGAAGGTTTAAAACTGCTGAAGATGAGCATGCCCTATTAACACAATTGACTTTGATAAAAAAAGAGCCTTCAATAAGCATGAGAGATTTTGTTGCTAAATTTAACAAGCTAGTTAAACATATCCCACCCGGTAATCAACCTATTGCAAGTAATTTGAAATTTTTTTTTATAAGTGCTATGCCTCCTGATATCAGTTATGATTTGAGAAGGACAAACACAGCCAATTTGGATCTTTCCTAAAGGACTGTAGTAGAATTGGAGGATCACATGATCTCGGCAGGAAAATGGAAATGAGAGATACAAACTCAGGCTAGTACTAGCAACACCACATCATCAGATGAAATGATCCAGAAAAATGATCCAGAAATTGTCTAATGAGTTCATTGCTTTCAAAAAAAACTTCCCAGATTTAACAATCCTTACTAGCGGAATTTTCAAGATCAACCTGGAAGAAACAGTGATACAAGGAATACAGATGGAAAAACATTACTATTGACTGCTCCTCCACAAAGACTGGCCATAGAAGCTCCTCCCAAAAGGGGAAACATGTGTGCTTTTCACCTAACAACATATCATGATGGAGAAAGCTGCCTTGATGTAGCTCGTGCCTGGAAAATGCATCAAATAGATGAATGGAACGCTGGAGTATCTAGAGATGAATTAGATTCATGCTCACATGGAGACTCTAAAAACTTGTTTTTTGAGTACGTATCATATTCAAAATGAGATGCGGCATGTTATGCTACTATAGATGGGATATCCTATGCAGTATTAACCTAGAATCAGAAAGACAAAGTCCCTGTTTCCACACCTCCTCCAAAAGGTAGCGAGGAGTCTACTTCTTACTCTAAAGATGCCAACCAAGGAGTGAAAACTTTGCAACCCGATAAGGAAAAAAATTCTTTTGATATTTTTCAATTCTGCAAAGATTCCAGAAATCAAATTTCTCCCATAGACTATCTCAAGTCTAATCCTGTAGAATAGAAAAAATTAGTGGACTTTTGTAAAGAAGGGACCCAGGATTTGAATCATAATGTTATAGCTTCAGTAGAAGAAGAGTTTGTTTTGGTAGGTCTATTTAAACAAGGAGAGTCATCGGTTTTTGCCACTTCCCCTGGGCAAAATCCTGACCCTTTATATGTGTCGTTGTTTATAAATGGTTTCAAGTTGAGTAATTGCATAATAGACTCTGGTGCCTCAGAAAATGCGATGCCATCAACTGTAGCCAAAGCCTTAGGTCTTACCCTCACCAAAGCCCATGGTAGATGCTATTCTATGGATGCTAAAGAGGTTCCCTTGATTGGGAAAATCAAAGATGCCCAAGTGGCTCTAGTAGCACACCCTAAGAAGAGAATGTTATTAACTATATTGGTTGCTGATATACATACTAGTTACGGTTTGTTTTAAAGTAGTAATTTTTGTAGAGATCTAGGAGGAGAAATAAAGCTAGATTGGTCTCAAGCTTTGATCCTAGTGGGTAACAAAAAGATAAAATTGGTTCCTGAAGAGAAATCAAAGTTCACAGTGCTAAAATATGATGACCCTAAACCCCAAATTATGTACCAAGAAATGATGTTTGGTAACTACATGTTATTCATAGATAATCATGAAGAAGATGCCAAACCTGGAGAAAAGAAAGATCAGCCTTTCGCTGAAGAAATGTCACCACAAATTTGGACTCTAGAGTTCGATGGTAGCTATGCATCGTCAGGATCCGGTGCAGGCATAGTTTTTATATCGCCAGATGGAGAATGTGAGCGCATGTCTTACAAGTTGGAGTTCGGGAACACCAATAACACAGTGGAGTATCAGGAACTATTTATAGGAATTATTGCTGCAAAAGAGAGAGGTGTGAAAATCCTAAGGGCTCGAGGTGATGCTGAGTTAATTGTGCGCTAAGTTAAAAATCAATACTCTGTGAAGAATCATAGATTAAAAACTATAGGAACAGGGTATGAGATGAAATTGAAGCCTTAGACTTATTCTTTATTGAATCTATACCAAGAGAGTTGAATTCTAAAGAAGAATCCTTAGAAGTCTCAGCCTCATTGCTCCTCCCTCATCCATATTTCAAGGATAAGAAATATCAAATAGAAGCGGTGTATAGATCGTCTGTACCTGACAATGTGGAAGATTGGCAGGTGTTTGAAGATGATCAGAATCTCCTTCTCTTTTTAGAGAGCGGTGATGACTTTCATAAGGATGCTCCTGTTAGTCATAAAGGGGATGGTCGTGACAATCAGAGGAAAGATAAGTTGGGTATCATTCAACTACAAGGTAATATTATCCATCTACATTTTGTTACACTCGAGAAGATTTTCAATAGGCATGATACCTTTGTTAAGAAGAAGAGGATTGAGAGGGGTCCTACCATTGGCGAATATGAAGGAATAAACATTGGAAGTGAGAAAGACCCTAAGATGATCAACACTGGGAAATGTTGTACTGAAGAAGAAAGGGAAGAAGCTAGAAAACTTTTCCTAGTATAACAGGATGTCTTCGCACGGAGTTATGAAGATTTAAAAAGTTTCATGGACTGTAAATTCAAACATCAAATTCCTCTAAAGCCTGACACTGTTCCATTCTGAAAGAAACAAAGGAATTATAATCCCAAAGTGGCGGATGTGATTTTCAGGGAAGTTGATAAAATGCTGAAGGCTAAGATCATATATCCTATTCATCATTCAACTTGGGAAGAAAATATAGTGCCCGTGAGAAAGAAAAATAGAGAAATAAGGATATGTGTGAACTTTAGAAACCTTAATCAGTCTTCCTTGAACTATAATTATGCTCTTCCTAACATGAACCATCTACTGCAAACCGTGGCCAGAGCTTAAATGATGTCCATGCTGGGCGAATTCTCAAGGTACAACTAGATAGAGGTGGAGAAAGCAGATCATCACAAGACAACCTTCACTACTCCATGGGGTACTTTTTCTTACCATAGAATGCCATTTGGGTTAATCAATGTTGGGGCTACCTTTCAGAGAGGTATTGATCTTTCCTTTAGTGATACGAAGAATAAAATAATTGGTATGTATCTAGATGATCTTATGGTGTTTTCTAGAAAAAGGATAGATCACATAAAGGATTTGAGGAAAGTGTTGCAGAGGAGTAGAGAAGATGGGATTTCTTTAAATCTCAAGAAGTCAGTTTTCTATGTGATTGAAGGGATATTACTGGGATAGATTGTCTCTCAAGAAGGTATAAGAATTGATCCAGAAAGGGTTAGAGAAATCTAGCAATTGAGCTTACCTGTGAATAAAACTAGAGTAAAATCGTTCTTTGGTCAGGTAAATTTTCTCAGAAGGTTTGTCCCAAATTTTTGAAAAATTACCAAATGCATAGTGGATATGACGAAAGGGAATGTGAATTTTAAATGGAATGACCCTGACAAACAAGCCTTCAAAAATATTAAGAACGCCATAGCCAATGCTCCCGTATTGTGTCACCCAAATTACAAGGAAGATTTCATAATTTATTGTTACTCCTTTGAGCATACTTTGTCAGCTATTCTCATGCACGAAAATGAGGAAGTGGATAAAACCCCTATCACCTTTATGAGCACACCTCTAAAATATCATGAGTTGAAATACTCTCAGACTGAGAAACATGCTTTCGCAGTAGTAAAGGCTTTAAAAAATTTCAGATTCTATATCTTACACTCTCACTCCATTATATATGTGCTTGACATCACAATAAAAAGTGTATTAAATTAGAAAGTTGTGGGATGTAATAGCAGAGGAGCATGGGTGGCTAAGACTCAGGAATAAAACATAGAAATCAAGCCCACCGAGTTGGTAAGAGGAAATGCACTGTGTAAAGCAATAGCAGAAAATCAAGTGGATGAAGATCTTAAAGTGACAGAATTAGTCTTGGCAATAAGTATGCAAGACCTTTGGTTTGAAAATATTGTATATTTTCTGGTGTATGGCGAGTGCCTTGAAGGGTTGACCTGGAAGCAAAGGAGAGATTTAAAACTAAAGGCCTCTAAATATGTTATTTGGGAAGATAGGTTGTATAAAAGATCAATAGATGGGACCTTCCTCCGGTGTGTAGACAAACAATAACAAGAAAAATTTCTGAAGGTGTTCCATGATGAAGTTTGCGGGGGACACTTCTCTTGATTAGTGACTGCGTTCAAGATATTGAGGCAGTACTATTATTGGCTGGGAATGTTCAAAGATGCATACCATTGGGTAGCAAGATGTGAGAAGTGCAAAATGTTTACTGGAAAGCCACAGTTAGCAACTCTTCCTCTTAGGCTAGTGATCATTGAAGGTCCTTTCCAGAAGTGGGGCCTTGATTTTATTGGTCCTATAAATCCCACATCTAGTGCGGGCCATACCTACATAATCACTGCAACAGACTACTTCACAAAATGGGTGTAGGCAAAAGAAACTAAGTGAACTACATCTAAAGTAGTATGTGAGTTTATTAAAGAAAAAATCCTGGTAAGGTTTGGGGTACCTATCAAGTTGGTAATGGATAATGCCACATATTTCTCTTCTTGGGAAATTACTCAATTTTTTTATAAGTATGGCATTATGGTCAGTCACTCATCCGACTATTTCCCACAAGGAAATGGTCAGGCTGAATCCAGCAACAAGAGCCTAGTAAACATTATGAAGAAAATTGTGGCAGATAATCAAAGAACCTGGCATTAGAAAATCCATGAAGCACTATGGGCGGATAGGGTGACCCCCAAAAGAGATATTGGCATTTCCCCCTTTGATCTAGTCTATGAAATTAAGGCCAGTATTCCATTACCGTTGGAATTGGCAACTTACAAATTAAGGACAATAGTAGAAGATAGCATATATAAAGATGGTTTAGAAAAGAGGATCCTATATTTAAACAAAATTGAAGAGGAAAGAGAGAATATGGTAGATCACATCACACAACATCAAATTCCTATGAAGAATTTGTTTGAAAAAAGGAGAAAGCCTCAGAAATTTATGAGAGGAGATATGGTACTGCTATGGGACAAACGCAGCGCACCGAAAGGTATGCATTGAAAATTTGAGTCACTATGGAAAGGGCCTTTCAATATCCATCAGGCATTTGAGAAGAATTTTTTTTAATTGGCTTATCTAGATGGCGAAGCACTCCCCCTGATGTATAATGGTTAGGACTTGAAGCTGTACCAGATCTGAATCTAAAATAGGTAACCCCTGTATTTTACCATAGTTACGTTTAGTTCATGTTTTTGTTTTCCTTAGTTAGGTTTTCTTTCCCCGTTTTCATTCCATGTTTTGCTTTATTTTTGTTGTGAGCCACCTTTTTGCTGAGCTTTGTGAAACTAGAGTCTTGAGTTCCTTGCTTGGACATGCGAATGTCCAAGTCCCCAGACAGAGCCAGCTGTTGCCCCATTTTTGTTGTGCATACCTTTAGAGTAAAATGGATGTTTGGTGTGTAGTAATGGTTTTGAAAACATCATGCAAGTCATGAGTCTAAGTCTAGTTTTTCCCTTTAGGCTAGGGAAACCTTTATTGGATTTTCCTAAATTGCCTTCTCCTTTGTAAGCCGGGGGGTTGTTATTCGAAATCATGACATATTGGGTAGAATAAGCTCCCAAATCTGATAAAGGTCACGATTCAAAGGTTTTTAACACCGATCTCATGTGATTTTGAAATCTTTAGCTCTGATACTTCATCTATTCTTATTGGCGGAAAATTGGTTTTGGGCTTCTCCCTGGCGGATAATCACCTACAAAGTGCCTTTTCTGCATTCAACAATTCTTAAAGTCTCAACGGTCTATAAAAATGGAAGATAGATAAATGAGGCTAGAAAGACTATGGCATTCAAAATGAATCTGTGTAGGCCAGCAAGATGATCAAATGATGAGAAATTAGAGATCAAAGGTTATCAGCAGAAAAATGGAAAGTGGCTTCTCCGCTACCTCAATAAGCAGGTTTTAACCTGTAAGATGTGTTTTTCGTTATATTGCCACATGCAAGATTTGTAAAGAAAAATCAACCTATGAGGGGATTTAAGGTATAAAGAAGGTAGATGAAATCATAACATGCCATTTTAGTATTGGAACAAGTCTGAATTTCTCCGTCGTGGATTTTCAAATAAGGAGTGCGCCAATAGCGTTTCTTTGCCCAAAGGAGAAGTGGAAAAGTAATTATCCGCTGCCTCCAAAAATTTACCGTTATAGTTATCTAAAGTGAAAAGATGTTTCTTAACGACCCATAGAGGTAAAGTAATTAATTCAAATAAATCCATTTTGCTTCATAACAAACTTTTTCATAAATGCTTAAGTCTTTTCATTCATGTGGCATGGGAAGTCGGTCGTTAACAGTAAGAAGTTAGAAGTTATAAAATTGGTGAAGTGTTTCAAATGGGATTACCACCTGTTTGACGAATTGTCTAAATTGAAACCTCTGGCAATAATTATTCCTTGCTTTCAGTTTTCCTGACATAGATTCCTAAGTCCTGAATCAAATCCATCGAAACATAGCAACCAAATTTATGGGGTTCGATGGGATGAACGACATTACTTCTGACTGGCACAAAATTATGGATACCTCTTTGAGATTCTTTGATATGAAAAGCTTTCACAATAGGCTAAATGCTGAAAGGATACACCCCATTACTAAAAAGCTAAAGGAGAGCGGGTTGGTTGAGGCTGTCATCTTCCCTATTGCAATTCAAGCTGCAGAGTTTGTCAGAGAATGCATGGATCGTTATAATCTAGACACTAATAAAATTCTCTTGCCTGATGACACATTGCTGCTATCTATTGACCATGAATCCATCCATAACTCCCTTCATATTCTTGAACAAGCTGAATACTCGGAGATGACATACAGTCAGGCGGTTACTGAGTATGGAGTGAAGAAGGCTGTGTAGAAGAAGGAGATAATGAAGACATGGTTCCAGGAGTCAAGGAGTGCCAAGGGAAAGTTGCCCAAAACACTATACAACACAAAATTGAAGCCAGAAATCATGGATATCCTGGTATTACTCCACAGGATCAGAGGTGAGAGCGATGCACTTAATTTCATTAAGCACCATTTCTTCTTGATTCAGGTGATTTGCTTGCAACATAATTTCATTGATTGGGCTCATATGATAAGTGAAAACCTCTCAAATTCCCTAAATAGAGCTAAGCATCAGAACGAGTCCTATATGTCCTCAATTTTGCAATATATGTTAGCCATAATTCAACTTTGGCCAGGAATTCCTAGGCTAGAAGAGTTCCCGGAGGATGTTAAGAGCTATGAGTTTGTCCCCCGTTTGCAATTGTATAATAGTTATACTGAATATCTCAAAGTTAATGATGAATTTACAATGAGACTATGCAGAGAGTTACAAGGTTTTCCAGAAAGGAGATTTTCTTTGGAAACCATGGCATTCATCAGTCATTTTGGAGCTTATTTTATCCATTTTGCAAATTTCTCATACATTCGTCTTGAAGGATTCGACGATTTCCCTCTAAAGCTACCCAAGTATCTTGATGACATGATCGTGCTAGTTGAAGTAATGAGACAAGAAGTCCAGGTGAACTAGATTTGTGTGGCCACTCGGAAGAAAGGCTACAATTTCCTGATGAATATTGTAGCCTACAACTATGCATCCCGGTCCGATGCAAAGAATTTTTTGAAAGCATTCTCTAAGAAGTTTCAATTGGAAACATATGATGTTCTGAGGCCACACTATGATCCTGTGAACTATGCCTAAGATTTATTACAAATGGGTCATTCTATTCATCACATTGAAGACATAGAAGATTATTGGGTCAACTGCAAAGATGACCTAAAAAGCACAGATCTATTTTATCCAGGATTAACTATTGATCAAATTAAAAGGTTCAAAGTTAAGATTGTAGTTGAAGGCATAGAAGATGACGACCAACACATGTATGATGATACACATACATAGAGAAAATTAAGCCCCTTCCTATAAGCTCTGAACCCATGCTAGGTCAAGCTATTGATGACTTGGAGACCTTGATGGGTGGGATTTACAGAAGGACAGAGTAATGAGTTGAATGGACGACGGGTAGGAGGAAGAGGTTAGAAAGGAGGCCTCCATCTCGACAAACTCTTGCAAAAGAGACCGGGAGTACTCCTGCATCATATTCAGCAACTATTCTAACCATAGCCAAAGAGTTAGTTCAACCAGCAGGTGGAGGTGATGAACCTCCTAAAAAGATGATTCCATTGGACAAGACATGCGGAGATGGTTCAACCCCTATCATTGGTTCCACAGAAGAAGCGGTCTCTATAGAATGAGTAAAGTCTACGAATGAGCCTTTTAAGAGTACAAAAATAGAGCAACCAACCAAAGTCAACACTATGGGCACACAAGGTGATACCTCAAATCAAGATACTCCAAGGTGAGGGTATCCTGTCATAGTGGAAGTGGGTGAAGATAGTTCTTGCACTACGACCATATAATTGGATGAGGAGGCTGTAAAGAAACAAAAGGTTACTCAAGTTATTAAATTGGTTTGTTCCTCTCCTACCTCAATGAATCCATTTGCTTCTATGCCTGTAGCCACTCCTCTAGTCATCAGGAAGATATTTATAGAAGAATTGGTCTCTGCCACCAAAGTCACTAGTGCAGAGTCTTGGATAGAGAACACTTTAGAGCGTAAGAGGATGAGGATAGAAAAGGGAGCTCCCAACAAGGATACTTTATGATGGCCCCTAAAATCCTGTGCCACCGTGAGCAAGGTAAAGAAAGAAAAGACATAGTCTACATTAGGCCAAGACCCAGGAACAAGGCACTTGACCATGGAGGTAGCGAAGCCCACAAAAGAAGGAAGGATTGAGGATTCAACCACCTCTGATTTCAAGTTACAGTCATTTGATATGGGACTGGCTCACCATGATACTAAGGTGGATTAGTGGAAATCCTCTAACATTGTAATTGAAGAAGATCTCAAGGAACTCAAGACTGGTAAAGTCTAACTTAAAGAAGAGGTCATTGAATTAACTAACTTTATCAGACAGTTAGTTACTCTAGTTGCCAACATTCTGAGTGACCAAACCACTTTTGACCCCAATGCTACAAAGAATAAAGCTATCATAGCCAAGTTGTAGGAAGACAGACATTTTGGGAAAATTGGTAAATGATGGATCGAGAGGCTCAAATTTGAAGAGCTGGTAGTTATTGAGGAGCTAGGTGACACCCTACTAAAGTTGGAGAAAGAGAGAAACTACTTTGAAAAGATTTTGTAGAATCTCACATCAGAGAGGGTAAAGTGTTAGGAATGCATAGTCATGCTACATGTAGTAGTTAAAATGAAGACTAAGGAGGCAATAAAGGCCAAGATCTTGTAGAAAGGAGATGAGCCTCTGATTGAGTGGCTTCAAAGCTTGGAGTTTAAGACTGAGATGATCAATCAAGCCGAAGGAGGGCTGCAACAGACAGATGTTAAAATCAAAGAAGAGCAGAACATAGATTTTAAACTCATTTAGGGTCTTCACACAAAGTCACAAATAGGCGGTCAAGGAAAAGAGATGATCGGAGTGACCAACATGCAGAAATCCTTCGCCAACTATGTGGACAAGCTGGCAGAATAGTCTTCTTCTCACTTGGATAAGGTGCCGAAACTCCAATAGTTGAGTGGGTGCATCTATAAAGCTATGGAAGAGTTGAAGGATCAGGTAGATGCAGTTAAGAACCTAACCAAAGATCATTCTAGGTGGATCATCAGATATACCAATGTCCATATCAATAGACATGAAGAGCTAATTCCGGTCATCACAACTGTCACTACCTATAAGGAAAAAATATATAAGGGGAAGAAAATAGAAACATAAATATTCCCTCTTGTATTAGTTTTGATAGAATTTGTAATGTATAAACATTTGTTTATCATTTCTGGTTAGGGAAGTTGAACCATTTTGGTTACCACTTTTTGTAACGGTCATACTCTTAAAATCTATATCTACTATTTTAGAAATCAATATAAAGGTCGGTTAAATTTTGGTGTGAAGAAATTCATTTTTGCAGAGTCAAATTCATTTACATCTGTATGCCAATACTTTAACTGTTCCATTACATTTATCTTTCTGACAATTTGAACGTTTCTTTAAATTGGATTTACAGTTCAAGATTGAACTAAAGTTCTGTATTATGATTTGATATGGTTAATTGAGGGGAAATCTTGGTGTCATCCATATTTTCTGAGAGATGTTCTTATAAAATAGATTGATTCATCATCATTGAGTTATCATTGATCTTTTAGTTTAGTGTTTGCATCTTCATTATCAGTTCTTGCATTGCCAATTTTAGGATCTTATATGATTTGTAAAGTCTTGAAATTTGGCTAGATAGAAAGTCAAATCTACTTTCCTGAGCTAGTTCCTATCTAGGCGTAGTTCGGATTGCCTCTTTTGTTCTCAGGTTCAGAACAAACCCCTTTAGATTAGGAAAGAATGAAATCCATTGAAGATTAATAACTTAAGGGAGTTGTAACTTCAAATTCAGAGGGAGATTAATTATACAGTTACATTTGTCAACTGCTGTATTCGATTGTTTCTTTAAGATTTGGGTTTTTTAGAGTTAAAGTGAAAAAGAAGAATCTGTTTACCAAAATATTTTTGGAAACTCTACTGGGGATATGAATAGTTGCTAGACTAGAAGCAATATCATGAGGGCTAATGGTACTGCCTCATGATAATTTGATTCTTATGTTGCAACCAAACCTCAGATTCCAAGATGATTAAGAGGATATCATTTCCTCATTGAATACTTTTGTCTGGAGACATAAAAGAAATATTGAACATTATAGAAACGCTAGTCAAGTGCTCAAACAAGAAGACGTGAGAGAAGAAGCACTTGAAAAATCCATTCAAAGGAGGAATTTGAAAAGAGGACAATGCCTTGAAGAGCATAAGGCTAGATTGCCAAATTAGTGGAAATCCTGGAGCCTAAAAGATTTCTTAGAAGTATAAGGAAAGAAGGTGGTAGAGACCCAGTCTTTGGGATACTTGCAAAGATTGACTTTTCCCTAATTGAAGTACCTCGTCAAAGGGACAAAAATAATAAAAGAAAAAGTAGGCCTCCTTCACCTCCCAAGCAATCATCCCTTTTGTCTACCACCTGTGAAGTGTTAACCTTGCACGAAGTAGTTTCTCCTCCTATTGTAAACCTAACACCTTATTTACCTCAGGCAGTTATGGTAGTTCCTTGGGCTACTGTAGTTGGTCTCCTACAGTTAGCAGCCTATAACCCATAACCCTTAGGGTGAAGGAAGAATTTTCCAAAATTCTCCAGAGATGGGACAATATCTACAGATGAACACATTGCTTTTTTCTTTGCAACCATTAATATTTTGGTAGTACGAGACAAAAATGTTGCTATCAGGTTACTTGTTGAGACTCTTGTGGAGGGTGCAACAGATTGGTTTTATCATTTTATAGTCTCTTCTATTACGGATTGATCTTCCATGAGAATGGTTTTTGAAAGAAGGTTTAAAACTGCTGAAGATGAGCATGCCATGTTAACACAATTGACTCTGATAAAAAAGAGCCTTCAATAAGAATGAGAGATTTTGTTGCTAAATTTAACAAGCTAGTTATATGTATCCCAACAGCTAATCAGCCTACTACAGGTAATTTGAATTTTTTTTATAAGTGCCATTCCTCCTGATATCAGTTATGATTTGAGAAGGACAAACCCAACCAATTTAGATCTTGCCCAGAGGACTACAGTAGAATTAGAGGATCAAATGATCTCGGGAGGAAAATGGAAATGAGAGATACAAATTTGAAGTAGTACTAGAAACACCACATCATTAGATGAAATGATCCAAAAAATTTCTAATGAGTTCATTGCTTTAAAAAGACAACTTCCCAGATTTAACAATCCTTACCAGTGGAATTTTTAAGATACACCTAGAAGAAACAATGATACTTTGAATACTGATGGAAAAATGTTACAATTGACTGCTCCTCTACAAAGAATGGCCATAGAAGCTCCTCCCAAAAGGGGAAACATGTGTTCTTTTCACCTAATGACAGATCATGATGGAGAAAGTTGTCCCGATGTTGCTCATGCTTGAAAAATGTATCAAACACATGAATGGAACACTGGAGTATCTGGAGATGAATTAGATTTGTGCTCACATGGCGCCTCTGAAAACTTATTTTTTGAGCACATATCAGATTCAAAAAAAGATGTGGCATGTTATGCTAATATAGATGGGACATCCTATGCAGTATTAACCTGGACTCAGAAAGAAAAATTACTTGTTTTCACACCTCTGCCAAAAGGTAGCGAGGCATCTACTTCTTAATCTAAAGATGCCAACCGAGGAGTGAAAACTTTGCAACCTGGTAAGGAACAAAATACTTTTGATAATTTTCAATTATGCAAAGATTCAAGAATTCAGATTTCTCCCATAGACTATCTCAAGTCTAATCCTGTAGAATTGCAAAAATTAGTGGACTTTTGTAAAGAAGGGACCCAAGATTTGAATCAGAATGTTATAGCTTCAGTAGAAGAAGAGTCTATTTTGGCGGGTCTATTTGAACAAGGAGAGTCATCGACTTTGGCCACTTCCCCTAGGCGAAAGCCTGACCCTTTCTATGTGTCATTTTTTATAAATGGTTACAAGTTGAGTAATTGTATAATAGACTCTGGTGCCTTAGACAATGTGATGCCATCAACTCTAGCCAAAGCTTTAAGTCTCACCCTCACCAAAGCCCATGGTAGATGTTATTCTATGGATGCTAAAGAGCTTCCCTTGATTGGGAAAATCAAAGATGCCCAAGTGGCTCTAGCAGCACACCCCAAGAAGAGAATGTTATTAACTATATTGGTTGCTGATATATCTTCTAGTTATGGTTTTTTGTTAAGAAGGAGTTTTTGCAGAGATCTAGGAGGAGAAATAAAGCTGGACTGGTCTCAAGCTTTGATCCCAATGGGTAACAAAAAGATAAAATTGGTTCCTGAAGAGAAAGCAGAGTTCACAGTGCTAAAATCTGATGACCCTAATGCCCAAATTCTATACCAAGAAATGGAGTTTGGTAACTACATGTTATTAATAGATAATCATGAAGAAGAAGCCAAACCTAGAGAAAAGAAAGATCAGCCTTCCGCTGAAGAAATGTCACCACAAATTTGGACTCTGGAGTTTGATGGTAGCTGTGCATCGTCAGGATCCAGTGCAGGTGTAGTCTTGATATGACCAGATGGAGAATGTGAGCCCATGGCTTACAAGTTGGAGTTCGGGAACACCAATAACATAGTGAAGTATGAGGCCCTGCTTCTAGGAATTATTTTTGCAAAAGAGAGAGGTGTGAAAATCCTAAGGGCTCGAGGTGATGCTGAGTTAATTGTGCGCCAAGTTAAAAATCAATACTCTATGAAGAATCATAGATTAAAAAACTACAGGAAAAGGGTATGGGATGAAATTGAAGCCTTAGATGCATTCTTTATTGAATCTTTGCCACGAGAGCCGAATTCTAAAGAAGACCCCTTAGCAGTATCATCCTTATTGCTCCTCCCTCATCCAGATTTCAAGGATAAGACATATCAAATAGAAGTGGTGTATAGACCATCTGTAACTGACAATGTGGAAGATTGGCAGGTGTTTGAAGATTATCAAATTCTCCTTCTCTTTTTAGATAGCGATGGTGAATTTCATAAGGATGCTCCTGGTAGTCATAAAGGGGTTGGTCGTGACAATCAGAGGAAAGACAAGTTGGGTATCATTCAACTGCAAGGTAATATTATCCCTCCTCATTTGGTTACACTCTAGAAGCTTTTCAATAGGCATGATACCTTTGTTAATAAGAAGAGGATTGAGAGGGGTCCTACCACTGGTGAATATGAAGGAATAAACATTGGAAGTGAGAAAGACCCTAAGATGATCAACATTGGGAAATGTTGTACTGAAGAAGAAAGGGAAGAAGCTAGAAATTTTTTCCTAGAATACCAGGATGTCTTCACATGGAGTTATGAAGATTTAAAATTTTTCATGGATGGTAAATTCAAACATCAAATTCCTCTAAAGCATGACACTATTCCATTCTGACAGAAACAAATGAATTATAATTCCAAAGTTGTGGATCCAATTTTCAGGGAAGTTGATAAAATACTTAAGGCTAAGATCATATATCCTATTCATCATTCAACCTGGGTAGCAAACATAGTGCCCGTGAGAAAGGAAAATAGAGAAATAGGGATCTGTGTGGACTTTAGAAACCTTAATCAGTCTTCCTTGAGAGATAATTATGCTCTTCCTAACATGGACCATCTGCTGCAAACCGTGGCCAAAGTTGAAATGATGTCCATGCTGGATGGCTTCTCAGGGTACAACCAGATAGAGGTGGAGAAAGCAGATCAACACAAGACAACCTTCACTACTCCATGGGGTACTTTCACTTACCATAGAATTCCATTTGGGTTAATCAATGCTGGGGCTACCTTTTAGAGAGGTATGGACCTTTCCTTTAGTGATATGAAGAATAAAATAATTGGTATGTATCTGGATGATCTTACGGTGTTTTCTAGAAAAAGGATAGATCGCATAAAGGATTTGAGGAAAGTGTTGCAAAGGTGTAGAGAAGATGGGATTTATTTAAATCCCAAGAAGTCAGTCTTTTGTGTGACTGAAGGGAAATTATTGGGACACATAATTTCTCAAGAAGGTATAAGAATCGATCCAGAAAGGGTTAGAGCAATCTAGCAATTAGGCTTACCTGTGAATAAAACCAGAGTAAAATTGTTCTTTGGTCAGGTAAATTTTCTCAGAAGGTTTGTCCCAGATTTTTCATAAATTACCAAATGCATAGTGGATATGATGAAAGGGAATGTGAATTTTAAATGGAACGACCCTGACAAACAAGCCTTCAAAAATAGTAAGAACGCAATAGCCAATGCTCCTGTATTGTGTCACCCAAATTACAGTTAAGATTTCATAATTTATTGTTACTCCTCTGAGCATACTTTGTCAGCTATTCTCATGAAAGAAAATGAGGAAGGGGTTCAAGCCCCTATCGCCTTTATGAGCACACCTCTGAAAGATCATGAGTTGAAATACTCTCAGACTGAGAAACATGCTTTTGCACTAGTAAAGGCTTTAAAAAATTTCAGATTCTATATCTTACACTCTCACTCCATTATATATGTGCTTGACATCACAATAAAAAGTGTATTAAATCAGCAAGTTGTGGGATGTAATAGCAGAGGAGCATGGGTGGCTAAGACTCAGGAATATGACATAGAAATCAAGCCCACCAAGTTGGTAAGAGGAAATGCACTGTGTAAAGCAATAGTGGAAAATCAAGTGGATGAAGATCTTAAAGTGACACAATTGGTCTTGGCAGTAAGTATGCAAGACCTCTGGTTTGAAAATATTGTATATTTTCTAGTGTATGGTGAGTGCCTCGAAGGGTTGACCCAGAAGAAAAGGAGAGATTTAAAACTAAAGGCCTATAAATATGTTATTTGGGAAGATAGGTTGTATAAAAGATCGATAGATGGGACCTTCCTCCGGTGTGTAGACAAACAACAACAAGAAAAATTGTTGAAGGTGTTCCATGATGAAGCTTGCAGGGGACACTTCTCTTCATTAGTGACTATGTTTAAGATATTGAGGTAGTGCTATTATTGGCCGGGAATGTTCAAAGATGCGTACCATTGGGTAGCAAGATGTGATAAGTGAAAAATGTTTACTGGAAAGCCACAGTTAGCAACTCTTCCTCTTAGGCCAGTGATCATTAAAGGTCCTTTCTAGAAGTGGGGCCTTGATTTTATTGGTCCTATAAAGCCCACATCTAGTGCAGGCCATACCTATATAATCAATGCAACAGACTACTTCATGAAATGGGTGGAGGTGAAAGAAACTAAGAGAACTACATCTGAAGTAGTATGTGAGTTTATTAAAGAAAATATCCTGGTAAGGTTTGGGGTACCTATCAAGTTGGTAATGGATAATGCCACATATTTCTCTTCTTGGGAAATTACTCAATTTTTTTATAAGTATGGCATTATGGTCAGTCACTCATTTGACTATTTCCCACAAGGAAATGGTCAGGCTGAATCTAGCAACAAGAACCTGGTAAACATTATGAAGAAACTCATGGCAAATAATTAAAGAACCTGGCATAAGAAAATCCATGAAGCACTATGGGTAGATAGGGTGACCCCCAAAAGATCTATTGGAATTTCCCCCTTTGAGCTGGTCTATGTAATTGAGGCCAGTCTCCCATTGTCGTCGGAATTGGAAACTTGCAAATTAAGGACAACAGTAGAAGATGGCATATATAAAGATGGTTTAGAAAAGAGGATCCTATTTAAAAAATCTTAAAGAGGAAAGAGAGAAGATGATAGATTAGATCACACAACATGAAATGCGTGTGAAGAATTTGTTAGACAAAAGGAGCAGGCCTCAGAAATTTATGGAAGGAGATATGGTACTGCTATGGGACAAACGTAGGGCACCGAAAGGTATGCATGGAAAATTTGAGTCACTATGGAAAGGGCCTTTCAAGATCCATTAGGTGTTTAAGAAGAATTCTTTCAAAATTTCTTATCCAGATGGCGAAGCACTCCCCCTGACGTACAAAGGTTAGGACTTGAAGCTGTACCAATTCTGAATCTAAAATAGGTAACCCCTATATTGTACCATAATTACGTTTAGTTCCTATTTTTGTTTTCCTTAGTTAGGTTTTCTTTTCCTATTTTCATTTCGTGTTTTTCTTTAGTTTTTTTATGAGCCGCCTTTTTGTTGAGCTTTGTGAAACCAAAGTCTTGAGTTCCTTGCTTGGACATGCGAATATCCAAGTCTCCAAACAGAGCCAACTGTTGCCCCATTTTTGTTCTACATACCTTTAGAGTAAAAATGGATGTTTGGTGTGTAGTAATGGTCTTGAAAACATCATGCAAGTCATGAGTCTAAGTCTATTTTTTCCCTTTAGGCTACGGAAACCTTTATCAGATTTTCCTAAATTGCCTTCTCCTTTGTAAGCCGAGGGATTGCTATCCAGAATCACAACATATTGGGTAGGTTAAGCTCCCAGATCCGATAAAGGTCATGATTCTAAGGTTTTTAACACTGATCTTATGTGATTCTAAAATCTTTAGCTCTGATACTTCATATTTCCTTATCGGTAGAAAATTGGTTTTGGGCTTCTCCCTAGTGGATAATCACCTACAGAGTGCCTTTTCCGCATTCAACAATTCTTAAAGTTTCAATGGTCAATAGAAGTGGAAGATAGATGAATGGGGCTAGAAAGTCTATGGAATTCAAAATGAATCCCTGTAGGAAAGCAAGATGATCAAATGAAGGGAAATCAGAGATCAAAGGTTATCGGTGAAAAAATGGAAAGTGGCTTCTCCGCTACCTCAATAAGCAGGTTTTAACCCGTAAGATGTGTTTTCTGCCAGATTGCCACATGCAAGATTTGTAAAGAAAAATCAACCTATGAGGGGATTTAAGGTATAAATAAGGTAGATAAAATCATAACATGCCATTTTAGTATTGTAACAAGTTAGAATTTCTCTGTGGAGAATTTCTGAATACGCAGTGCTCCAACAGTGTTTCTCCGCCCAAAGGAGAAGGAAAAAAGTAATTATCCACTGCCTCTAAAAATTTACCGTTATAGTTATCTAAAGAAAAAAGATGTTTCTTAATGGCCCATAGAGGTAAATTAATTAATTCAAATAAATCCATTTTGCTTCATAATGGAATTTTTCATAAATGCTTAAGTCTTTTCATTCGTGTGGCGCGGGAATTTGATCGTTAACGGTATTCATTTAGAAGTTATAAAATCAGTGAAGTGTTTCAAACGGGATTACCATCTATTTGATGAATTTTCTGAATTGAAACCTCTGGAAATAATTATTCCCTACTTTTAGTTTTCCTGAGATAGATTCCTAAGTCCTGAAGCAAATCCATCAAAACATGGCAGCCAGATTTATGGGGTTCGATGGGATGAACGACATTACTTCTGACTGGATCAAAATCACAGATACCTCTTTGAGATTATTTGATATGTAGATATTTCATAGCAAGATGAATGTTGAAAGGATACACCCCTTTACTAAAAATCTAAAGGAGAGTGGGTTGGTCGAAGCCGCCAGCTTCCCTGTTGCAATTCAAGCTCTAGAGCTTGTCAGAGAATGCATGGCTCGTTATAATATAGACACTAAGAAAATTCTCTTTCCTGATGACATGGTGCTGCTATCTATTGACCATGACTCCGTCCAGAACTCCCTTTGTATTCTAGAACAAGATGAATACTTGGAGATGACATACAGTTAGGCGGTTACTAAGTATGGAGTGAAGAAGGCTATGTGGAAGAAGGAGATAATGAAGACATGGTTCTAGGAGTCGAGGAGCGCCAAGGGAAAGTTTCCCAATACACTATACGACACAAACCTAAAGCCACAAATTGTGGATATCCTAGTATTACTCTACAGGATCAGAGGTGAGAGTGATGCACTTAATTTCATTGAGCAACATTTCTTCCCTATTCAGGTGATTTGCTCTCAACATAATTTCATTGATTGGGCTCATATGGTAAGTGAAAACCTCTCAAATGCCCTATATAGAGCTAAGCATCAAAATGAGTTCTATATGTCCTCGGTTTTTCTATATATCTTAGCCACAATTCAACTTTGGACAGGACTTCCTAGGCTATAAGAGTTCCCTGAGGATGTTAAGAGCTATGAGTTTTTCCCCTGTTTGCAATTGTATAATAGTTATACTGAATATCTCAAAGTTAATGATGCATTTACACTGAGACTGTGCAGGGAGTTACAAGGTTGTCTAGAAAGGATATTTTCTCTAGAAGCTATGGCATTCATCAGTCAATTTGGAGCTTATGTTTTCCAGTTTGCAAATTTCTCATACATTCGTCTTACAGGATTCAACAATTTCCCTCTGAAGCTACCCAAGTATACTGATGACATGATCGTGCTAGTTGAAGTAATGAGACAAGAAGTCTAGGTGAACCTAATTTGTGTGGGTGCTTGAAAGAAAGGCTATGATTTCCTGATGACTATTGGAGCCTACAACTATGCATCCCAGTCCAATGTGAAGAATGTTTTGAAAGCATTCTCAAAGAAGTTTCAATTGGAAACATATGATGTTCTGAGGCCAGAGTATGATCCTGTGAACTATGCCCAAGATTACTTACAAATGGGTCATTCTATTCATCACATTGATAACATAGAAGATTATTGGGCCAACTGCAAAGATGACCTAGAAAGCAGGGATCGGTTTTATGCAAGATTAACTATTGAACAAATTAAAAGGTTCAAAGTTAAGATTGCAGTTGAAGGCATAGAAGATGACGACCAACACATGTATGATGATACATACATAGAGAAGATTAATCCCCTTCCTATAAGCTCTGAACCCATGATAGGTCAATCTATTGATCACTTGGAGACCTTGATGGGTGGGATTTACAAAAGGACAGAGAAATGGGTTGAATGGACAGCGGGAAGGAGGAAGAGGTCAGAAAGGAGGCCTCTGTCTTGACAAACTCCAACAAAAGAGACCGGGAGTACTCCTGCATCATCTTCAGCAACTATTCTGATTATATCCAAAGAGTTATTTCAACCAGCAGGTGGAGGTGATGAGCCTCTTGAAAAGATGATTCCATTGGACAAGACATGTGGAGATGGTTCAGCCCCTATCATTGGTTCCACAAAAGAAGCGGTCGCTATAGGTTCATTCATGTCTATGAATGAGCCTGTTAAGAGTATAGAAACAAAGAAACCAGCCAATGTCAGCACTGTGGGCACACAAGGTGATACTTGGACTCAAGATACTCCAAGGCGAGGGTCTCCTATCATATTGGAAGTAGGTGAATATAGTTCTAGCACTGCAGCCACAGAATCAGATGAGGAGGCTGGAAAGCAATAGGAGGTTTCTCAAGTTATTAAATTGGTTTCTTCCTCTCCTACCTTGGTGAATCCATTTTCTTCTAGGCCTAAAGCCACTCCTATGGTCATCAAGAATTCATTCATAGAAGAATTGGTCTCTGCCACCAAAGTCACTAGTACAGAGTCTTGGAAATAGAACAATTTAGAGCGAACGAGGAAGAGGATATAAGAGGGATCTCCCATCAATGATAGTCTATCATGGGCCCTACAATCCAGTGCCACCATGAGCAAGGTAAACAAATAAAAGACACTATTTGCATTAGGTTGAGAACTAAAAATATGGCACTTCATCATGGAGGTAGCGAAGCCCACAAAAGAAGGCAGGATTGAGGATTTGACCACCTTTGATTTTGAGCTACATTCATTTGATATGGGACTAGATCACCATGATACTAAGGTGGATTGGTGGAAATCCACTAACATTGTAATTGAAGAAGAGCTTGAGGAAATCAAGACTACTAAAGTCCAACTTAAAGTAGAGGATAGTGATTTAACTAACTTTATCAGACAGTTAGTTACTCCAGTTGCTAGTATTCCAAGCGACCAAACCACTTTCAACCCCAATGCTGTAGAGAATCAAGCTATCATAGCCAAGTTGCAGGAAGAAAGAAATTTTGGGTAGATTGGTGAATGATGGATCGAGAGGCTGAAATATGAAGGGCTGGTAGTTATTGAGTTGCTGGGTGACACCCTACTAAAGTTAGAGAAAGAGAGAAACTACATTGAAAAGAATTTGCAGACTCTCACATCGGAGAGGGTAAAGTGTCAGGAATGCATAGTCATGCTGCATGTAACAGTTACAATGAATACTAAGGAGTCAATAAAGGCCAAGATCTTGCAGAAAGGAGATGAGCCTCTGATTGAATGGCTTCAAAGCCTAGATTTTAAGACCGAGATGATCATTCAAGCCGAAGGAGTGCTGCAACAGACAAATTTTAAAATCAAAGAAGAGAAGAAAATAGATTTTAAACTCCTTCAAAGTCTTCACACATAGTCACAAACAAGAGGTCAAGGAAAAGAGATGATTGGAGTGACCAACATGCATAAATCCTTCTCCAAGTATGTGGACAAGTTGGCAAAACAATCTTCTTCTCACTTGGATAAGGTGCTAGAACTCCAACAGTTGAGTGGGTGCATCTATAAAGCTATGGAAGAGTCGAAGGATTAGGTAGATACTGTTAAGAACCTGATCAAAGATCATTCCAGGTGGCTCATTAGATATACGAATGTCCATTTCAATAGACATGAAGAGCTAATTTTGGTCATCACAACTGTCACTGCCTATAGGGAAAAATAGATAAGGGGAATAAAATGAAAACATAATATTCCCTCTTGTATTAATTTTGATAGAAATTGTAACAAATAAATGTTTGTTTATCATTTCTGGTTAGGGAAGTTGAACCGTTTCAGTTACCTCTTTTTGTAACGGTCAAACTCTAGAAATCTATATGTACTATTTTGAAAATCAATACAAAGGTCGGCTAAATTTTTGTGTGAAGAACTTCCTTTTTGCCGAGTCATATTTGTTTATGTCAGTATGCCAATACTTTAACTGTTCCATTGCATTTATCTTTCTGTCAATTTGAATGTTTCTTTAAATTGGATTTACAGTTAAAGATTTAACTAAAGTTCTGTACTATGATTTGATATAGTTAATTAAGGGGAAATCTTGGTGTCATCCATAGTTTCTGAGAGATGTTCTTATAAAATAGATTGATTCATCATCATTGAGTTATCATTGATCTTTTAGTTTAGTGTTTGCATCTTCATTATCAGTTTTTGCATTGCTAATTTTAGGATCTTATATGATTTGTAAAGTCTTGAAATTTGGCTAGATAGAAAGTCGAATCTACTTGCCTGAGCTAGTTCCTGTCTAGGCCTAGTTTGGATTGCCTCTTCTGTTCTTAGGTTAAGAAAAAAACCCTTTAGATTAGGAAAGAAAAAAATCCATTGAAGATTAATCACTTAAGGGAGATGTACCTTCAAATTCAAAGGGAGATTAGTTATTCAGTTACATTTCCCAACTATTTTATTCGATTGTTTCTTTAAGATTTGGGTATTTTAGAGTTAAAGTGAAAAAGAACAATCTGTTTACCAACTGATTTTTGGTGACTCTATTGGGGAGACAAATAGTCACTAGACCAAAAGCAATATCATGAGAGATGATGGTACTGCCTCATGATAATTTGATTCCTGTGTTGCAACCAAACCTCAGATTCCAAGATGCTCAAGAGGATATCATTTCCTCATTAAATACTTTTGTCTAGAGACAGAAGAAATACTGAACATTATAGAAAAGCTAGTCAAGTGCTCGAACAAGAGGAAGTGAGAGAAGAAGCACTTGAACAAGCCATTCAAAGGAGGAATTTGTGAAGAGCATAACGCGTTGAAGAGCGTGAGGCTTGATTTCCAAATTAGTGGAAATATTGGAGCCTAAAGGATTTCTCAGAAGTATAAGGAAAGAAGGTGGTAGAGACCCAGTCTTTGAGAGACTTGTAGAGATTGAATTTTCCTTACTTGAAGTACCTCATCAAAGGGAAAAAAAAACTAAAATAAAAAGTAGGCCTCCTTCGCCTCCCAAGCAATCATCCATTTTGTCTACCACCTGTCAAGTGTTAACCTTGCACGAAGTAGTGCTCCTCCTATTGTAAACCTAACACCTTGTCTACCTTAGGAAGTCATGGCAGTTCCTTAGGCTACCTCAATTGGTCCCCTATAGTTAGAAACATATAACCCACTTCTCTTAGGTTCAAGGAAGAATTTTCCCAAATTCTCCAGAGATGGGACAGTATCTACAGATGAACACATTTCGGCTTTCTTTACAGCCATTATTATTTTGGCAGTACAAGAAGAAGTTGTTGCTGTCAGGTTATTTGTTGAGACCCTTGTGGAGGGTGCAATAGATTGGTTATATCATTTTCAAGTCTTCTATTATGGATTGGGCTTCCATGAGAATGAATTTTGAAAGAAGGTTTAAAACTGTTGAGGATGAGCATGTGATGTTAACACAATTGAATTTGATAAAAAAAGAGCCTTCAATAAGCATGAGAGATTTTGTTGCTAAATTTAACAAGCTAGTTAAACATATCCCAATAGCTAATCAGCCTATTGCAGGTAATTTGAAAACTTTTTTTATAAGTGCTATGCCTCTTGATATCAGTTATGATTTGAGAAGGACAAACCCAGCGAATTTGGATCTTTCCCAGAGGACTACAGTAGAATTGGAGGTGTTGGATCTTTTTCTTGCAGTACAACCTTGATATGACAGAATACTAATGTTCTTGAAATCAAACTCTTATTTCATACAAGAGAAAGGCCAATTGATGAGGGTAATTATATAATATCTGGGGATACCTATTATCACCTCCTTTTTTGAGATCCACTAACTCAAGCAGGTATTGCCTATAAATGATTACTGATTTATAGTATCTTTTAAGTGGATTATCTTCTTAATTAATTTTTTGAATGCTTCAAATGAATTAGGGAAAAGATGACTTTGAAAATGATAAATAACATCATAATACAAAGTTTAATAAGCCATACTAATATTCTAATGACAACAAATAGTAAGGTAATAAGGATTCTCATCCTTCTTCTTTTTTAGTTCTTGGTGAACCTTAGGAAGGATAACCTAGTTTGATTCTCTCTTAAAGGAATCAGTAAACTCAATTGTATTCTTCTGAATCACAATTACTTGACTAGAATGTATATTGAAGTATGAATGATTTGAACATTAAAATATTGGTTGGATAATTATCAATTACTCAGCTAACTATAAAACCAGTGCCTTAACCCTGGGCGATGATTCAATATCTGATATAACTCCACAGTAAGGTGATTAAAAAAATACATGCAACAAAGATAAGATGCCTTACAAATTATCCTCTTTCTACACCTATAACATCAGATCCTTAAACTATTGCTATTCTCTCTGGGGTCATTTGAAAATATTAATCCTTCCTTGAAGAAGCTTACAAATGACTGCACAACCACCCTGTGATTTGTATGTCTAAGTGCCTTACAAATAAACATACAAGAGCAATAACAGTAATATAAAGAGACAATCCAAGATGCATAAAAGAGATTAAAAATATTTGTATTAATGTCTTAAAGCTTCAAATACACATAGATAGACCAATAATACAAAGGCTCAGAAAAGTTTTAGTAGTCTGCCCTGTAATATATTTCATTGATTTTCAATTATAATTTTTCCAGCTTCCAACCTTTTTCCAACCCCTTAAAAAATGATAGGAAAGAGATATTTATAGGCCTAAACCATCTTGGAATCCTTAAGATAAGGATGCAAAAATCTTTGGATGGTTTAAGAAACCTAACCCTAAAATTGCAGAAAAAGACAAAAGACAAGAAAACACCAAGCGACGGGAGGACACAACTGAAGAAGAAGATCTGATATTTCTTTGTCTTCTTGTGGAGGTTAGCACCTTTGTCTGCATATGTTTAGGATAGCATCTGATAGTTGCAATAAGATCTAGTGACCTCTAATACATGATAACTTACACTAATCTCTTTAAGATTGCTAACCTTCCTGTGCTCATAGAAAAAGTGCCATGTGTCCACCTTTACTCTTCATCCATAATATCCAATTCAACTATGATAGGTTTCTTTTTCTTTAGATTTGTCATGATGTCCCATGTTTTCACATCCTCCTCTTTAGGCCACTCAAAATTCTGAATACTTTTAAGTTGAGCCTTCAACCTTTCCCACCTAGCATCTCTTATGCTTTTCACATCTGAGATGAACTTATTACAATCTGTCTCTACCTTTATTGCTTCATCCATAATATTTGTGTACCTCTCCATATATAATTATCCTTGATCAGATATATAAATGTCCTCATTTGGAAGCACATTATAAAATTATGATCCCCATAGCTCTAATGGCTTGATTTGATTATCCTTAGTTCTGATGGGAGGTATAAACCTACTATAACTTACCCCAAACATATTTAACCTTGCCTCAATTTTTTTTTATTTCCCTTTGAAGAAGGAAAAGGTGGCCCCAATTTTCTCTATCTTTGTACCAACCAAAGTTACTATTTCTGGAAAATTTGACCTTAATGGTTGCACAAATGTCAACCTCTCAAAAAGCGATGTCCTACCGGACCAAACTAAATAGTATGGATTCAAAATTGACAAAAAATTAGTGACTTCTGCTTGTAGGCTTGAAAAATTTCCATAGGCTCCATACACCACATCAATCTTATTTTTGATGGTGTGAATTATATGCTACAAAATTGAAGTCAATGCCCCCAAAACAACATTATTGTGCTCTGTGACTTCTAGCTCTATTCCAGCAGCTATCTCCCTTATATCCTCAGTTTGGATCTCAATATCCATTACCTCTTTTGGCTCAACAAGGGTAGGCTCTGTCACTTCTAGTAACTATTTGGTAAGCTTAGATATGAGTTTCTCTTGTTCTTTGATCTTTACCAATGCTAGCTCCCTATCTTTAACAATATCACTAGTATCACTAGTGAGTTTCTGCGATTTTTTTGATAGTTGAAATTTCTTTGCCTCATTGAGCTGGGAAAAGTGAGTCAACACTTGGGATATTTCCAAATCCCCTATATTATAGAGTGTCCATATGATCTTATTTCCTTCCATCTTTTCTTGAATATTTAGAAGGGATGGATTTTGATATTTAGGAGCTAAGCTCCACATTGCAAGTGCCTAGGATTTAGGGTTATATCCAAACCCTCTGATCATATCCCCAACCTAAGTCTCTGATGAAAATTTGACATCAGGTTGTCTTCTTATTTGATCTATTATAAAAGATGAAGAAAAATCCCAACCTTCCACAAATAATACCCCACTGGCCTTGACCAGTTGTCTTTCTTGTTCTGGTGTAATTTCCTCAAATTCAGGATCATAATCCTACAATGTCTGTAGAGCCTCTTGGGTGACTGGATTACCACATGCTAATTGTAACTATTTTCCAACTTGTTGTTGCTTGTTCCAAATAAGGAAATATTTGAATTCCTTTGTCTTAATGAAGTTTTCATCCTTGAGGAATTCCTCTTGATGTATCAACCTCTAATCTGTACAACTCCTAAGAGGTAATTCTTCCTCTTCTTCTACATCTTTTTGCAATTTTTCCCTACCCTGATATGTTTTCTCAATAGGTGATCATAGGGCCTATTTCTAGTTATTAGGGAAACAAATCTATCTATCTTTTTCTCCCTCTTGTGATAAGGTTCCCCTGTTTCTACTCTCTATTTATTTTTTGGGGACTCATTTGTTACTTCCTTCTCAGGGACCTCAGTTAGGTCAATGATAATCTCTTCTTCTGCTGCCTGCTCTTCAGCAACTGCTTGATCAACTGGAGGGGGACTAGGTTCATAGTACTCATCACTATCATCATCATACTCAGATGATGATTTCCCTTTATGGCATTTATCTGGGACTACTAGTGCCTCTTCTAGTTGATTTCATAGGAAAGTATGAGACTCAATCATAACATCTATCCTTTTCAAATAAGGCATATCAGGGAAGAATCCTCCAAATTTTAAACCTTTTCATTTTACCTACCTCTCCAGATCCATAAGTTCATTGAACTTAATTTCTCTCTTTTCCACCTCCTCATCCTCCAAAATATTTTTGATTAAATCCTCCTCCATGCTCTCTTCATTTTCCTTGGTGTAAGGGATGGTTGGTGTCAGCAACTTTTTGGCACTGAGAATGAAACCCTCTGTATCAACATATCTATACAGGGAAAAATTCATCATGTAATGGTTCATCCAGTTATTCAAAAGGTCTAAAGCCATCTTTCCAATAGTAAACTTATATATTTTGAACTGCTTGGGGGTAAAAATACCCTTCCTATGTGGTGCTAAATGCTCCTTGTCTGTCAAAATGAGCTGCCTTATGAACTCCATTGTAGCTATCCTCGGTGGCACATGAAATGGAAATATATGGGGAGGGTGGGTACATCCATATACCCTTATCAGTGTGAAGTTCTTCTCATAATAGAAGTCTCCCCAATTATGGTCTCCTGGCCACTTGTCTAGATATTGGCATGGTCTCAATAATTATATTACCTTAACAGGAAACCTAGTCTTATCAACACCTAAGCATTTAAGAATTGGATAAAATATCCAATTTTAGAAAGCACAAAACTCCTATTCTCTGGAAGAATAGTTCCACACTCTAAGCCAGAATTGAACAGGATTGGCCTGAACATGATGAAACCTCTTTGGCTGTAAAAAATGACAGTTCATGATTGGGAAATTGTAGTACAAGATCAAATGCATAAGGAATAAATAATGCATAAAATTAGGGTGATCCTTTTTACTCTGTATATCTATAAACCCCTGGTGCATTTGATCTATGATATATTGGATATAGTAATAGTTAGAAGTGGTATGGAGGCTCTGCATATCCATCACCATCATCAAAATATCTGAGGTAATCCTCTCTACTCCAGTATCCTTTCCAAGAACTTTGCATAGTGTGTATGCTATATACTTGATGTAGAAATTTAGGTCTTTGTAAAAATATGGGGCTGCTCCTAGCAAAGGTCCTATGTAGGTTTTCATTTTCTTAGGAACATGATGTTCCTTGATCAATTTGGCAGCAATCCCAGACTCTCTAGTATGCCTATCCTCTAGGCTCTTAAAATTTATTTCAGTGGTCATGGGGTAGTAGACATTGAAGGCCTTCATGAAAGTATTTCAGTCCAAGGTAAACAGGGGTTTTCCATCATCCCTCTTAATTTTTTTGTTCAGGGTATCATATCTACTGGACAATTCTAAGATGAAATCAACATCTACAAAGATGTCAGGAACAATCAACCTAGCTAATCCATAGGTCCAAGGGTTTGAAATTGGCATGGGCCCATCACTATTGTTTAATAAATAATTAAACAATTAATATCTTGAGGAACCTAGGGTCGTTGCTTCCCTAATGTAAGATAATTCATCAATTAAGGTATTGGCACTTACCTTTCTATTTTGGTTCGACCCTGGCAACAATGTGAGAAATTCATCTGAATAATTTCTCTTTCCTTTTGACTCATCATCACTTCTTCCACTAGTGGATGCCATACTTTGTTCTTGGCTCATTTTCCCCCTATGTTTTGTTCTCAATACCCCTTTTTACCAATATTGAAACAAATATTCTCAAAAAACCTCACCACCAACTGTGAATTCCTCTACAATTCTGAACTCTGAAAACACTACAAATTACAATCTTTGTTGATTTTTGAATTAGGAAATCACCTTTCTGAATCACTTGTTGTTGGAGAATCAACTTTTCTCAAAAAAGACAAAAAAAAAACTCTTGGCTCTGAGAAATTGGAAGCTAGTAAGAATAAAAGAATAATGGACAAGCTCACTTATAATTGAGAATTCAATGTAGATGTCTCTTCAAACTAGTAAATTCACAATTCAATCATTTCCACCATTAGTTTCACACACTATGATATCAATTTCTGGTTCTAGCCGTGGCATTGAAACTGACAAGTAATGAATTTCTGATGAGTTCTTTTGTATATAAAACCTTATAATATTCAAAAAGAGATCAAAATCAGATCTGATTGGCTACATTAACTTATATTACGACTACTTTTCCATCTGTCAAAATCTTTGTAATCTGATTGGTCAACAACTGTTTATGATGGCACCGCAGAAAAGTCTTTATTTAACTCTGGTTTACTTCTAGCGACATCACGACTGAGTGATCTCCTTGTTGCTTAATATTTTTTCCAACTGCAGTTTCTTACTGAGACTTAGCAACTACCATTGGATCAACCTTTAGATCAACAGTTATCTCCAAGTTGCCTAATCTTTTAACTTAACCTTTCCTTTTATGGAGACATCGCGATTAAGCCTTTTCTTAACTTTTCTTTCACCTTGAGTCACATCTGGAGACTTGGCGACTGTTGTTTCTTTATGTCACTGGACCAAATCCTTAACTCATGTTTTATTTGGAGATCTCGTGACTAAGCATTTTAGTCTCTTAATCGCTTGATTATTTCATCTTTATAATCTACATCCGGAGACAATGCAACTTTCGTTGATTTGGATTTCCTCTGTATCTGGCTGTTATTGCTAAATATCATAATCTTAATCACAAACCCTAATATTTCATGAGACTTAGCAACAAATGGACACATGTTTGAATTTTCCTTCCAGTCTCTTAATCACTTGATCCTACTTGACTTTTCAACTTTGCATCGCGACTACCGTCGGATCTTATCTTCATCCAATGGTTGTCGCTGAATCTCTTGATTTTTGACTTAACTCATCTTTCTTCACATGATTGTGCAACACCACTGTTATTTAAACAAAAATCTAACATCATTTTATCCAGAGACTTAGTGACTGTTGAATCTCCATGTCACTTGATGATTTCTAAACTGCAGCTTTGATCAGGAGACTTCCCGACTGCCGTCAAATTTAAAATGAGATGAATGGTTGTCACATAATCTCTAGTTCTTTTACTTAACTAGCATTTGATCATGAGACTTGGTGACAAAAGTAAAACCTTAACACTTGAACTTAACTCATAACCATAGGTTAAATATGGAGATAATGCGATTGAGAAAACTCAAAGTTGCCAAATAATATTACTAACTTTGATTCCATCAGGAGATAACGCAACCACCATTAGATCATATCTGAGATCAATGGTCTGCGCAAAGTCTCATAACCATTTTAGCATATTCTGTTTCATTAAGAGACTACGTGACTAAAGATTTCCGCTAAGTCTCAAGATTATAAGGAATATTCATTCTTTCTCATGAGAAAAGGCGACTAAAATATCAGCACATGCAAATAATTCCAAATTGAAGTCACAAAAAGTAACATGAAAATAGAACTTGCTTGAGAAACTTTAGGGCTTTTTTGCATTTTGAGTGGAAGTAACCTAAGGGCTTAGGGTTTTTGACATTTTTCAAACAAGTTTAGGGATAAAGCATCACTTGTAGAGGTATGTAAGAAATTTCAAACATGATTTTAAACTTCTGGGCATAGGAAAGACATGCATTTCAAAATTTAACAGGGCAAACTCAAAAACTAGAAATACAACCAACAGGAGGATCACATGATCTCGACAGGAAAATAGAAATGAGAGACACAAACTCAGGATAGTACTAGTAACACCACATCATCAGATGAAATGATCTATAAAATGTGTAATGATTTCATTTCTTTCAAAAGACAACTTCCCAGATTTAACAATCCTTACCAGTGGAATTTTCAAGATCAACCCGGAAGAAATAGTGATACAAGGAATACTGATGGAAAAACATTACAATTGACTGCTCCTCCACAAATATTGGCCATAGAAGCTCCTCCCAAAAGGGGAAACATGTGTGCTTTTCAGCTAACGACAGATCAAGATGGAGAAATTTGCCCCGATATAGCTCATGCCTGGAAAATGCATCAAACAGATGAATGGAATGTTGGAGTATCTAGAACTGAATTAGATTTGTGCTCACATGGTGACTTTGAGAACTAATTTTTTGAGTATGTATCAGATTCATAATGAGATGTGACATGTTATGCTACTATAGATAGGACATCCTATGCAGTATTAACCTAGAATGAGAAAGACAAAGTCCCTGTTTCCGCACCTCTGCGAAAAGGTAGCGAGGCGTCTACTTCTTTCTATAAAGATGCCAACCAAGGAGTGAAAATTTTGCAACCCAATAAGGAAAAAAATTCTTTTGATATTATTCAATTCTACAAAGATTCCAGAATTCAGATTTCTCCCATAGACTATCTCAAGTCTAATCCTGTAGAATTGCAAAAGTTAGTGGACTTTTGTAAAGAAGGGACCCAGAATTTGAATTAGAATGTTATAGCTTTAGTAGAAGAAGAGTCTATTTTGGCGGGTCTATTTGAACAAGGAGAGTCATCGGTTTTGGCCACTTCCCCTGGGAAAAAGCCTGACCCTTTTTATGTGTCGTTGTTTATAAATGGTTGCAATTTGAGTAATTGCATAATAGACTCTGGTGCCTCAAAGAATATGATGCCATCAATTTTAGCCAAAGCTTTAGGTCTCACCCTCACCAAAGCCCATGGTAGATGATATTCTATGGATGCTAAAGAGGTTCCCTTGATTGGGAAAATCAAAGATGCCCAAGTGGCTCTAGCAACACACCTCGATAAGAGAATGCTATTAACTATATTGGTTACTGATATACCTGCTAGTTACAATTTTTTGTTAAGCAGGAGTTTTTACAGAGATCTAGGAGGAGAAATAAAGCTAGATTGGTCTCAAGCTTTGATCCTAGTGGGTAAAAAAAAGATAAAATTGGTTCCTGAAGAGAAAGTAGAGTTCACAATGCTAAAATATGATGACCCTAAAGCTCAAATTCTATACCAAGAAATGGAGTTTGGTAACTACATGTTATTCATAGATAATCATGAAGAAGAAGCCGAACCTAGAGAAAAGAAAGATCAGCCTTCCACTGAAGAAATTTCACCACAAATTTGGACTCTGGAGTTTGATGGTAGTTGTGCATTGTTAGGATTTGGTGTAGGCGTAGTTTTGATATCGCCAGATGGAGAATGTGAGCCCATGGCTTACAAGTTGGAGTTTGGGAACACCAATAACACAACAGAGTATGAGGTCATGCTTCTAGGAATTATTATTGCAAAAGAGAGAGTTGTGAAAATACTAAGGGCTCGAGGTGATGCTGATTTAATTGTGCACCAAGTTAAAAATCAATGCTCTATGAAGAATCATAGATTAAAAAACTACAAGAACAGGTTATGGGATGAAATTTAACCTTAGACGCATTCGTTATTGAATCTGTGCCAAGAGAGCTAAATTCTAAAGAAGACTCCTTAGCAGTCTCAACCTCATTGCTCCTCCCTCATCTAGATTATAACTTTGCATGAATGGTGGATGATTTGTGAAGGAAGTGAAGGCTCAATTTATAGTAAATTAGGAGGGCAATGGGAGGGCTAGGATTGAAACTTTGTGGATGGTCAAGTTGCATTTGGAGGTGAGCATGTGGATTGTGCTTCCTCAATATCATAGCCTTGTGACAAGTGTCATGGGGAGAGATCTTGAGAGGACTTAGGGGGTTGGAAAGATATGCCATAAAGGCACATATTGTCTCAAAACCAAAAGGTCAAGCCTTGAGGATTGTGGCCATTTTGGGAAGAGGCGACGAGGGACAAAGATGTAATAATGTGGTTGAAGGTGTAAGAACATTTAAGGTTGACAAGTGGGATGGAGGTTGGGATTGGAGAGGATGTGACATGAGGTTGAATTTGGTGTGGGTTAGGATTCCTTAATCCATGGATTAGGATTGTGAAAATGTTTAGTAGATGATTAGGATTGGATTAGAGGCCAAGTGAGAGATTTAGGAGGATGTGATGGGAGAAGAGAGAATGAGTGGATGGTTATTTAGCTAGTTAAGTATGATTAACAAACTTAAGAAGGGATTAGTATGTGTGAAGGGGTTTGGTTGCGTTGGAACCATGGGTTAGGTGGTTGAGGCTTGGTTTATCTAGGGGTTAAAGTTAGGAACCATGTGCTCAAATTGGATTAAAGAGGATTTATTTAATTTAATAATAGAGGAAAACGGATAAAATGAATTAATTAAAGAAAATAGGTGCATTTATTTTTATAAATAGAGGAAGGGGTTTAATTGATTAAATAGCCAAGGTTGCATATTTAATCAATTGGGCTATAATTAATTAATTAAATAGGGGATCTACATAGTTTAATTAAATAATAGTATTTAATTAAAATGGCTAGGAGAGAACTAAATTTGATTATGAAATCATTAATCAGATTTAAGTGTCCATATTTTTACCCTCTTTGAAATAGCGTTAAGATAACATTATTTCGAAGACATTTAAAATTTCAACAATGTGAAGAATAAAAGGCAACAAAGTTACCCCAGATATAGGAAATGATGTTGAGTAGACTGGGTAATGCCACTTGAGAAGGAGGATGGGAATGAAAAAAGGGGCCCAAGTGACATCTTGTAAAGAAACTTCCCAGATGGGATAGAAGGAACGAGAAGGAGAACAGTTTTCATGAATTTGGTCAGAATGAAAAATAGGGATCCTAAGAAGAAGCAGGACGAGAATAAGGTCACACAGGGGCTGAGAGGGTGAGAAGGAGGCCTGAAAGGGGGTCTTATAAGCTCAAAGGGGCCAAAAAGGATCTCATTTACACTGCCTTGGAGAATTTGAGCGATTATAGCATTTCCTGAGAGCTTATAATTGGTTGTGATGATGGCACGTGAAGGGCGACCGAGGCACCAGATAGAAATTGTGAGGAGTGTTGGCCGTCGTCGGGTGGAGGAATGACATGTAGGCTTTGGAACCTGGCTTTGTCATTTGATTTTTGTGAATTTATTGCATTTTGGAGGGGAAAAGTCAGCGTTCCCAGAGGGGCGAGAAATGCAGGATTGAGGGCGTGCCAGGAAGGATCATGATCCCACTGGCATACCCAGGTTAGGGGAGAAATTGTTAGATTTGGAATGAGGGGAGAGATGTTTTATGGGAATGCAAAAAATTAGACTTAGAGGAAAGGGATGAGGCCAAAGGGGATAGATAGAAAAGGGGTTTTGGAATGTGGGGAGAAATGTTTTGTGGGAATGCAAAAAATTGGGGAAGGACTTAGAGGAAAGGGATGAGGCCGAAGGGGATAGATAGAAAAGGGGTTTTGTGCTAGAATAGGGTAAACATAGTTGACAAGAATTGTATTTTATGGCTGTAGTGGTCTGTGGATAGGTTGATATCATGGGAGCGACATGCAGTCATCCTGAGGGCTGTAGATAAGTTCACGCAAGTTGACTGGGTGCAGGTGGAAAATATTGGGCTTGGGTATCTAGCGAGGATGCTCCATCATAAGGTATATATGGCTATAGTTACAACGTTGTGTGAGTGATGGTGATAAGAGATGACAAATTTTCATCTTAAAAATGGGGAGATGATCATCAAAGAAGAGGATTTTTATTGCATCTTATGGCTTTTGATCAGAGGAGCACATGTGATGGTTGGAGAGGCCACAAATATAGAGGAAGTACATATATTGTTTGGGAAGGATGCCAGGCTAAGATTATGACACACACAATTTGCATTGGATGCATAACTAGATTAGTTACTAGTAGACTGACATGTCTACATTTATGTGTGCAGGCTAGTTGGGGGATACATTTCCCTAGATACATGTGGGACAAGTGTGACACTGCAATTGATTCCGGTTATATGTCAAATTATTGATGCAGGGTGGCTGACCACATGGAGGACTCTGATGCTTGTAGAGTTATATAGAGACCTCCACCAGATAGTATACCATGGTGGGGGAGTTAGGGTCACAGTATTGGTTTTTCAACTTTACTGTAGGTGTAGGGATGAGAGCACATATCACTGATCCAACCCATTGGGAGGAGAGATAGGCAGGCCGAGGAGCCAGTTGTGTACAAATGAGAAGAGTTGCTCACCTACCATTAGGTAGATGACATATAATTTTTGAGGGAGACATTGGATGGGTTGAGGGATGACATCACTTGGAGGCTATATATGAAAGTGAGACCATGGATAGAGGACCAAAATTGCTGGGACTATGTCATGGAGCAATACAAGTCAGATCAAGTGACTAGACAATTTGGTTTCACATAGGGGTTACTAGACCAAGAACACTGGTACCAATACATCACCTGAGATATGAGAGAGGATTTTGGGCCTCAACTAGACAAGGAGGTATTGGCTTGGGGGACCAATGGATGCAGGGTGATAATGAAGTATAGGGCATGGTTCCAAGCACCACAGGTGGTGGGGAGGTTAGTACTACCACCTCCATCAGTGGGACTAAGGGTAGAAGAAGAGAAGGATAGGAGGAGAGGGGAAAGAAGAGGAGGAGGTAGAGAAGCCCAGGTAGCGTAGAGGGTGAGGGTGGATACAAGAGTGGTCCCAAGAGGGAGGGCATCAAGGAGGAAAAGAACAATGATAGGAGGATGGGGAGGAGAGGATGAGGGTTCAAAATCCATGGAGATAGATGGAGGGGAGATGGGGGGAGAGGATGTAAAGGTTTTGGGGCCACCACCCATAGATACATAGGACCCACATGAACCACCTGTACCAGGAGTAGGCTCAGGAACTAGGTGGGATATTCTTTGGCTTGCATGGGTGATTCACTAGCTAATAAATTTAGTTCATTATAAGAATCTCATGATGCTACCAAACAGATGTTGAGGGAAACACAATGGGAGAGGGATGAGATACAGGTGAAGAAAGAATTTTTTAGACAAGAGAGAGATGATGCCACGGGTGAGAGAGATGAGCTGCAAGGATAGGTAGGGCAGCTAATGGATGATGGTTTTGGGGTGATGAAGGAGAGGGATACATACCTCTGGGAGAGGGATGCAGTCATGGGAGAGAGGGATAGGTTATCACAGGAGAAAGATCAACACCTTCAAAAGATAGGGGCACTAAGGGTGGAGGTGTCAGTAGTAGGTTGTGGCAGGAAGGGATGTGCAGACTCTGCGATAGTTTTGAGACTGAGTGCCAAGTTATAAAATGCTAGAGAGAAGGTGGGGTGGTATAGGGATATCTATCATGTAGTTTTTCCCTGAGATAGGAGGGAGTCTTACAGGTCAATGGGAGGATCACTTGGCACAATAACAGGTCCTATAAGATAGATTGGGGTCAACAAGCATGGGGGTGACTCCTCCCACAACACTCAGGGGAAGACATGGATGTACCGGACATGACACAGTCATATTTAGAGATAGTCATCCAAGGGTTTAGTATAGATGTAGGAGGCTGGGAGTTCACACATAGGTACCTCAGGGGGGAGACAAGATACAAATACTAGGAGGCCGGTTACAGGGCCTACACTACAGGTTATAGGTACAAGACTCTAGAGAACTATAGAGAGGCCATATCCTTGGGTGCTGAGACTACATATAAAACATGGTGCCCTTGTATAGGATCTGACACATGTTACCCCATCTCAGGATCCGACATAAGATCCTCCCAGCTAGCCTCCCATAGGAGGTCTCGATGAGGAGTGATGTAGATGAGACTTATATGATTCTTTTTGTGGATAAAACATGACCAATGATGTATTTTATTTAATAGTTGTTTAAACTCATGGACTGTAGTCTTATTTTTGTGGGAATATTTATATATATATGATCCAGAGTTGGTGGGGATTACGTGTCATGTGCCACCATTTTGTTTCACCTTTTTAATGGATGTTTATGCGTAAAATTGATTATGTATGGTTTAAATTGCAATATAAACAATGATGTAAATGACCTAATTATTGGAATAGTCCCAAGGATAACTGAGAGGGAGGGGGGTGCATCAGTTATCAGTTAATTTAATTCTTTTCTCTTCCTTAAATGTAATATAATATAAAGTAAATGCACATTCAGATAACACAATAAAGTACTCAAAAATTTTGGTTATGGGGAAACCAGATAGGTAAAAACCCTAGTGGAAATTAGCACCCACAAATAACTGCACTAGTTTATAATGATCCCTGTTAGAAGATCTTATAACCCTATTAGGAGTTGATATTTACAATGAAAGAAGTATAGAGACCTGGTTAAAGGTCAGACCCTGTTAGGAGTCTTTTACAAATAACCCTGTTGAGGGTGAGGACTCATTGTCCAATAGCTCACTGCTAAGATGGTGAAGGATGCAACCTTCAGTAGAATAGATATACACTATATCTAGTAAATGAACTGTTTGAGTAGACCTACTGTCTTGATCAGTTCCAATGAATTTCAATCAACTTTTGTTTCTTCACATAGATCTTCAACTTATTCTTCCTGACTTTCTGCTCTTCTCTGTCTTTTCTTTTTCACTTCATTTTCCACACCATAATAGAACTGCTATATGTATCTTTGCCAATGATAAGGTCATGATAGTATCTGTAAACACTTCATCAAATTTCTTGTCGGCTCAACCGAGCACACAATCAAAGTTAGGACCGTGCAACTAAAACTGAATAGACACGACGCTTCACAAAGTTGGCTTCACCAAATTAACTCTAACATCAATATTTTGTTGAAACACGTTTAGCACCTTTGGATAATTATCTTTAACTCATAACTAAACATGAATACAACCACACATATCCTGAAGATAGGCGCAACTCAAGAGACACTATATTTACGTCGTCTTTTAATAGATAAACTCCAGAAATTGTAACTACGATAACTAATTAATCATAACTCAACTGTAACTACATATCCAACTTGGCGTGAATGCACACAGCAACTAGAACATGTATACACCATGGAAATAAACATGCATAGCTCCAAAACATTTATACTGATAATTGCATATAGGATACCTGTTGTATATTATATGTTGTCATCAATGACAAACATACAAACAACTATTTTCATAGAGGAAAATCTCCAACAATCCCCCCTTTGACATTGATGGCAACATATGATATCATCAACTCAAAGTGTCTTCCTTATTTTTAAAATCTTCTCAATATCCTCATCAAAGGTTCCTATTCACTATTGCTGCTCTTCTGATTGTATACTCTCCTAGAGTATATGCTCCCCCTTACTATATACTCCCCCTTTGACATCAATGGAAAAGGGTTCCAAACACCATTAAGCTTAGGTACTACTCGAGAAGTAGAGTAGTCAACCATTCATCAGTCACCAAGGACTGATGTTCTTGCTAAAAATTCTAATTAGACTCAGGAAAGGGAATTATTCCCAGCTTCTCCCTGAGATACTCAAAAGTATCTTTTGATAGAGGCTTTGTAAAAATATCCGCTAGTTGTTCTTTGGTGCTCACATAATCCAACTTAACTTATTTGTCTGCAACTTTTTCTCTTAGGAAGTGGTATTTGATCTCAACGTGTTTTGTCTTTGCATGCATCATAGGGTTCTTCAACATATTGATAGTGCTAGTGTTATCACAATGAATAACAATAGGATAATCAATCTGAATACCGAAGTCTTTAATCATCTATTTGATCCAAACCATTGTTGAACAATTTAATGCTGCTACAACATACTCAGCTTCTACTATTGACTGAGAGATACAATTCTTCTTTTTACTTGTCCAAGTGACCAACCTGTCTCCAAGAAATACTGATCCTCCTAATGTGCTCTTTCTATCATCAACACAACCTTCCCAATCTACATCTATATACACATGAAGTTGTATGTTCTCTGAGTTAGGATACTATAAACCATAGTCTATAGTTCCCTTTAGGTATCTGAATATTCTTTTTATTGCCATTAGATGATTTTGTTTAGGTTCAACTGCAAATCTTCCAACAATGCCAATTGCATTGGATATGTCTGGTCTAGATTGAGTAAGATATATGAGTTTTCCAATCATAGACTTGTATAGTGTCTTGTCAACTACTATGGAATCATCATCTTTAAAAAGCTTGCATCCTGTTATCATGGGGGTGCTTACTGGTTTGCAATCTTCCATTTTGAAAGTATTCAATATTTCTTTCACATACTTAGATTGATTTATAAATATGCCTTTGTCAGTTTGTATTACATTCAATCCCAAGAAATATTTGATAGGTTCAATCATGCTCATTTTGAATTCAATTTTCATCTCCTTGGCGAATTCTGCACTTAGTTTGTCATTACCTCCAAATATAATGCCATAAAAAAAAATAGCAATGAGTAGTAATCCTTCATCTGTCTCTCTTATGAATAAATTACAGTCTGCTGCTCCTTTTCTGAATCCTATCTTTGTTAAGTAACCATCAAGTCTCTCATACAAGGCTCTTGGGGCCTGTTTAAGTCCATATAGTGCTTTCTTTAATCTTCATAACATGTCTGGTTTGTCTGAGAGTTTGAATCCTTTAGGTTTCTCTATGTAGACTTCTTCCTTCAAGTCACCATTTAAGAAGGCTGACTTAACATCCATTTGATATACCTTAAAGTTCTTGAATGTTGCATAAGCCAAAAACAATTTAATAGCTTCCAATATTCTCATAGGGGAAAATGTATCACTGTAATCTATTCCTTCTCTTTGCGCATATCCTTTACATACTAATCTTGCTTTGTTTCTTGCCACTGTGCCTTCTTCATTCATTTTGTTCCTGAATATCCACTTTTTCACAATCAAATTTTTGTCATGAGGTCTAGGGACCAGTTCCCATGTATCATTCTTTATTATCTGATCCAATTCTTCTTGCATAGAACTTTTCCAATCTAAATCTTTGCACGCATCTTCAACACTTAAGGGTTCAATCTGAGAAAGTAAGCATACCTCTTCATCAGTGTTTGAAATTTATGCTCTAGATCTTGTCAAGAATTTAGCGCTCTAATCTCCAATGATGTCTTCCTGAGAGTGGTATTTGGATGTTTATTTTGAGTTCTTGGGAGTGACACTCTCATCTATGCTCTGTGATTCTTCTTGAATTGGTTCAGGATTGTTGCATAAAACATCAATATAGTCAAACATTTATTCAATAACTATGTCTTTATTGATGGGTTTGGGTTCTTCTTCAATCATAGGAGCACATTCATAGTATATTTCTTGAATCATAAACTTCTCATCAATCTTCACATGAGTAATTTCAATGATTTTCTTCAATCTAAGATTAAAACATCTATAGGCTTTGCTTTTAGTAGAGAAACCAAGAAAAATGCCTTCATCACTTCTAGCATCAAACTTGCCAATGCTATCATCTCTCTTAATGTAGCACTTGCTTCCAAATATTCTAAAGTATTTTATAGTAGGTACATTACCAAACCAAAGTTCATAAGGTGTCTTGTCTGTGCCTTGCCTCAATTGTATTCTATTGATAGTGTAAACTGCTGTGTTGACTGCATCTCTCCAGTAGGTATGGGCAACCTTTCCTTCAATCATGATAGTGCACGCTGTGTCAAGTATTATCCCGTTCCTCCTTTCTGCTATCCCATTCTGTTGAGGGGTTTTGGGTGCACTTAATTGTCTTTTGATTCCATTTTCATCATAGTAGTCATAAAACTGGTCAGAGGTGAATTCTCCTCCTCTATCAGATCTCAGACATTTTATCTTTAATCTAGATTCATTCTCAACCTTAGCTTTGAATACTTTGAACTTCTCAAAAGCTTCAAATTTTTCTTTTAAGAATGCAACACACATCATCCTTGAGAAATCATCAACAAACAAAATAAAATACCTTTCTCTGTAGTAAGATCTTGTTTGAGTAGCGCCACATAGATTTGTATGTATTAGATCTAATTTGTTTTCAGCAGAATCTTGTTTTCTCTTGAATGAGGTTCTCAGATGATTCCCCATCACACATTCCCTGCACATGGTGTCAACTAGTCTTGCAATATTTGGAAGGTCTCTTACTACCTTTACATTACTTATCTTGACTATATTGTCAAAATTGATATGATAGAGTCTCTTGTGCCATAGCCAACTGTCATCTCTTTTTGCAACAAAACAACTTACTTCTAAATTGAGCTGAAAAAAATTACCTTTGGTCTTTGATCCTAATGCAATCATGTCTCCTTCTTTGTTGTTAATGATGCACTGGTTGTTTTTGAATTCCAACTGATATCCTTTATCAAGCAACTGTCCAACACTTAGTAAGTTATGATGCAAACCATCAACATAAAGAACATCATCTATCTTGTTCTTTCCATCTAAGGTGATATAACCTCTACCTATGAAAGGTTTGGGAGTGTTATCTCCAAATCTAACCATGTCACCTTTGTACTTTTCCAAATGTCTGAATCTATCTTTTTCTTCTGTCATGTGTTGTGAACATCCACTATCAATGATCCAATAAGTCCTGATGTCTACTTTGGAAACTAATGCTAGCTCTTGTGATTTTTCTTCATCTTCTTTTTCCATTTCCTCAAGCATCTTCTCAATGTCTTTAATGGAAATGAATCCAATTTCATCTTCTCTCGAGTCATCATCAGTTACACCATCTTCAACATGATAAAATTCTTTAGTGTATTTAGGTTTGTAATCTGATCTGAACTTCTTGACTCTTGTAGGACACTTGGATGCAAAGTGACCAACTTTGTTGCATGAAAAACATTTGAATGGTAGATTTCCTTCATATTTCCCTTTACCTTCCCTTTCCTTCTTGGAAATCATAGCAATGATTTCTTCTAGCTCTGTATCTACTTCTTCATTATTACTGGAGTTGCTTATAGATTTCTTGTTGTAGACTGTGGCTTTGAAGGCTGTCTCACTTTTAGGTTCTGTCTTCAATCTAGATATCTCAAATGCAGATATTTTGTTGATCAAAGTCTCCCTCTTGAGGTCTTTTTAAAATTGCATAGTCTCATCTAAGATATTGATCCTTCTCTCATAGTCTACTATCAATGTGGTAATTAATTTGTCCATTATATCTTCCTCTGATATTTCTCCACCATTGTTTCTTATACCTGATACTGCTTCATTAATCCTCTGATTGTAAGCTCTTATGTTTTCTTTAGCTAGCATCTCTATGTTATTGTATCTTTTATTCCATGTCTTTCTGGGTGCATTCTTTGCTTGGATGTCTCCTTCAAACATATCTTCCAATTAATTCCATATTGAATATGCTTTATCTGTCTTCTTGATTTTAGAAAATTCACTGTCAGATAGGGCTCTGATTAAGGCTTCTTTGGCAATAGAATTATGAGTGAATTCTTCCTTTTGTTTCAAAGTAGAGTCTTCTGCTGCAAGATCTTTTAGAGTAGGAACATCAAATTCTTGTGTAGCAACTTCATAGATCTCAAAAACCATGCACTGTAAATGTGTTATCATTTTGTTTTTCCAGTCAAGATAATTTTCTCCATCAAACTTTGGACTCTCTTTCCTGAAGTATGCCATCTGATCTACCTTAAGCTGTTAGGATTTCTCTCCAAGGCACTTGGCTTTGATACCAATTATTGGAATAGTCCCAAGGATAACTAAGAGGGGGGGGGGGTGAATCAATTATCAGTTAATTTAATTATTTTCTCTTCCTTAAATGTAATATGATATAAAGTAAATGCACATTTAGATAACACAATAGAGTACTCAACAATTTTGGTTACGAGGAAATAAAATAGGTAAAACCCCCAGTGGGAATTAGCACCCACAAATAAATGAACTAGTTTATAATGATCCCTGTTACAAGATCTTACAACCCTGTTAGGAGTTGATCTTTACAATGCAAGAAGTACAGAGACCTGGTTAAAGGTCGGACCCTGTTAGGAGTCTTTTACAAATAACCCTGTTGAGGGTGAGGACTCATTGTCCAATAGCTCACTGCTAAGATGGTGAAGGATGCAACCTTTAGTAGAACAGATATACACTATATCTAGTAAATGAACTGTTTGAGCAGACCTGCTATCTTGATCAGTTCCAATGAATTGCAATCAACTTCTGTTTCTTCACATAGATCTTCAACGTATTCTTCCTAACTTTCTTCTCTTTTCTATCTTTTCTTTTTCACTTCATTTTCCACACTTAGCAAACATAATAGAACTACTATATGTATCTTCACCAAGGATAAGGTCATGACAGTATCTAGAAACACTTCATCAACTTTCTTGTCGGCTCAACCAAGCACACAATCAAAGTTAAGACCAGGCAACTCAAACTGAATAGACACAACGCTTCACAAAGTCGGCTTCACCAAATTAACTCTAACATCAATATTTTGTTGAAACACATTTAGCGCCTTTGGATAATTATCTTTAACTCATAACTAAACATGAATACAAACACACATATCTCAAAGATAGGCGCAACTCAAGATATACTGTATTTACGTCAACTCTTAACAAATAAACTCTAGAAACTGTAACTGCCATAACTAATTAATCATAACTCAACTGTACCTACATATCTAACTTGGTGTGAATGTACATAGCAACTAGAACATGTATGCACCATGGAAATAAACACACATAGCTCCAAAACATCTGTACAGATAATTGCATACAGGATACCTGTTGTATATTATATGTTGTTATCAATGACAAACATACAAACAACTATTTGCATAGAGGCAAATCTCCAACACTAATATGCAATAAAATACTACAAAATGAACACTAAATGAGACTAAATTAATGCACACTAAAGGATAACATGTTAAAAAATCCACCTTAATGAATAAACCTAAAATATGTAACGATAAGTGGAAACTAGATGGTATGAATATAATAAATGAACCTAATGAACACACTGAATGATTATTGCAGACCAATGGAATGTACCTAAAGATTGACACTTAATAATGAAATCTAAAGTAATGAAGATAGGCAATGAATTAATGAAACCTAAAATGATAGAATTATGGTGGAAAATGCATCCTTAAATACAATTAATGAGATACTATAATTAATGAGATTAAATACAATTGAATGTAACCTCATAAAATGATGAATGCAACCTAGGATAGATAATAAATTTATTTAATGCAAGCGAGGAATGAATATGAGATAAAATGAAACTACAGTGAGGACAATGATGGGTGGAAAAGATGAAATTGTGAGGGTGAATGAAATTGCGATTTGTGATGGTGAATGAATTTGTGATTTGTGAAATTCCTTATGTCTTCTCTCCATGTCTTCTCTCCTCTTATAAACTTAGTTCATTTCCTCCAAATGATGTCTCACTCCTTCATGTAATGAATTCATTGCCTCATTGAATTCCTCTCCTTTAGCACTCCTCTTAACTTCATGATTGATATCCCTTAATTTTTCCACTCCCTAAGGATTAAAACCAATAACCACTTCAAATGGTGTCTTCCCTATGCTCCTATTTACTAAATTGTTATAAGAAAATTGTTCTTGTGGTAAAACTAAATCCCAATTTCCAGGCTTATCTCCAACTAAACACCTCAATAAGTTCCCTAAACTCTTGTTCACAGCCTCTGTCTGTCCATCACTTTGTGGATGAAAAGTAGAAATAAATTTAAAATCCTCTTTCAACTTCTTCCAAAGTGCCTTCCAAAAATACCCAACAAATATATTGTCCTTGTCAGATACAATGCCCTTAGGTAATCCATGTAATCTCACAATCTCCTTGAAAAAAAATCAGCTACATGCACTTTATCTGTAGTCTTCTTACAAGGAATGAAATGTGCCATCTTAGAAAACCTATCTACAACAAGAAAGATATAGTCATAACCTCTCTTTCTTCTAGGAAATCCAAGCAAAAATCTATACTAATATCCTCCCAAGATCTGACTGACACTGTCAATGGTATATACAATCCCACATTCTGACTACTTTAGCAAATTAACATACCTTACAACTCTGTAAAAAATTCTTCACATTCTTATGAGCTTGTGGCCAAAAGTAATTCTCACTGACCAAAGCAACTATCTTATCAATGCCAAAATTTCCTGATAAATGTCCACTATTTTTCTCCTTAATCTGATTCTCCCTCATGGAACTCCTAGGTATACATAACTAATTACTTCTAAATAAAATTCCTTCTTCAATGAAATAATAGGACCAGTTACTTCTATCAACAAAAATAGGTTCTTTACAAGCCTTCCAAGTTTCAACAAAGTCTGGATCTTCCTTATACAAGGTGTTCAATTCATCAAAACCCAATATTGCAATCTTCATCTCAGTCAACAAAGTACTTCTTCTACTCAAAGAATCAAAAAAATTATTTTATACACCACTCTTATGTTTTAACACAAAGGTATAACTCTGCATGAACTCAACCCTTATCATGTGTCTCTGTTTAAACTTATCTTAGCTACCCAAATACTTTAATTCTTGATGATGAGTATACATTACAAACTCCCTAGGTAACAAGTAATGTTTCCACTTCTTCAAAAATTAAATTATGGCATAAAATTCTTGATCATACACTAAATAGCTTCTTTTAGCATCATTAAACTTCTCACTAAAATAAGCAATAGGTCTCCCTTCTTGATTAAAAAGAGCTCCAATTGCATTTCCACTAGCATCATAGTCTACTTGAAATACCATATTGAAATAAGGTAAGGCTAATACCAGTTTCTCTTTCACCTTCTACTTCAACAAATCAAAACTTCTTTGTTCTCCATGTGTCCATTTGAACTCTTTCCCGTCTCCTCTCATAGTTTCATTCATTGGTCCACAGATTGAACTAAAGTTTCTGATGAACTTCTGATAGAAACTAGCTGACCCATGATATGGTCTTCTCCAACAATCTCAGGTGTAGGCCACTCAAAAATGGCTTTCACTTTCTCAGGATCCATCTTCAATCCTTCCGCTGATATTACAAATCCCAAGAATACTAATTCATTTTTCATGAAAGTACACATCTTTATGTTTATCAACAACTTATCTTCTCTCAACCTCTTCAATACTTGTTTAACATGCAACAAATGTTCCTCTTTTCCTTTAATGAAGATCAAGATGTCATCCAAATACACAATGACAAAATTACCCAAAAATTTCTTCAGGACTTTATTCATTAACCTCATGAAAGTACTAGGTGCATTAGACAATACAAAAGACATTACCAACCACTCATACAATCCTTCATTTATCTTAAATGTATTCTTCTACTCATCACGTTCTTTGATTCTAATATGATGATATCCACTCTTCATGTCAATCTTGGTGAAATACTTAGCTCCACTCAAACAATCCGTCAAATCATCCATCTTTGGAAAAGGAAAGTGATACTTAATTGTAATATGATTAATCTTGAATTGGTACACATTCTCCATTTTCCATCTTTCATAGGTGCCAATAAAACATGTACTGCACATGGAATTATACTTTCTCTGATCAACCCTCTCTATAACAAATCTTGGACTTCACTATTGAGTTCTTTATTCTCTGGCGGTGTCATCCTATATGCTGCCTAATTTGGTAAACTAGCTCCTAGTATCAAATATATACAATGACTAATACTCCTTACTGGTGTTAATCCATCAAATACATCACCATATATGATGTCAACATACTCATTCAATAATCTAGAAATTTCCTTGGGAGGTTCTACCAAATTAATCTCCTTTGACCCCTTAGTTACTAAAGAAAAAACATACATTATTATGTCTCATGCCATCAAAAAGTTTCTTGTCATCCACTAAACAAATCCTTTCACTAGTACGTACTTCACTCTTAAGAGGTTCCTCTAAAGGCAACAAATTTTGTTTCACCCCATTAGAAATAATAGTGTAAACATTCCTTCTACCATCATGTATGACTTGCCTATCATATTTCCATGGTCTATCCAACAAGATATGAAACAAATCCATAGGCATAATATCACACAAAACCTCATCATATTACTTCCCAATCATGAATTAAACTAGGCATTGTTTAATTACCAGTGCCTTATGTTCATCTTAGATCCACATAGGATGCTTCATCCTCTGAAACTTCAGTTTGTTAAATAACTCCTCTGAAGCAAGATTATCTAAAATACCACTGTCTATGAAAAAATTACACACCTTGTTTTATCCCTTACATCTTGTTCTGAACAAATTCTTCCTTTTGATAGATTCCTTCTCTTGTTTTCCATGATATAGGATCCTCCTACTCATCAAGGTTGCACCTTCCTCTTTTGGATTGTTGTTCACTGAACCGGTGGACTCTTCATCAACAAATTCTATTCTCTTACTTTCCTCTACCTTCTTCTTAGAGTTATCTTTGTTGCATTCAAAGGCTCTATGCCCCGCTTCACCAAATTTGAAACAAGTACCATTGAAATTCCTTCTTTCACCACTTCCTTTCCCTTCATACCGATAGGAACTCCTATTATTTATCCTATACCGATCGATGTCCTTAACTTCTAACTCATTTTTACTTTGATCTGCAGTAGATCTACCTCTACCTCTTCTACCTCTTCCTCTTTGTCTCTGGTCCTACCTTTGGTTAATCTTCTCTTCATCCTTCAAGGCCCACTTATAAGCCTCTTCCACACTCCTAATCGACACTAGACAAACTTGATCTTAGATTGAAATACTCAAACCATTAAGGTAGGGAGAAACATGTTCAGCTTCATCATCTACATGACCATATCTGATGTTCAACTTGTACAATTATTCAGTGTAAATTTTAAAACTTAGATCTTTCTGCTTCAAGTTCTGCAGCTTTCTAAACAAACTTACTTGATAGTCCCTAGCCAAGATATTAGCCTTTATCTTGTTCACCATCCTATCCCAAGATTTGATCTTGTCTTTACCTCTCATTTTCCAATCTGTGTACAAATGTTCCCACCATAGGGATGCATTTGCTTTGAGCCTGGTGCAAGCATACTTAACTTTTATTTCTTCATTATCCCTTCAAGCTCAAAATAATTATCCATCTTTGAGATCCAATCTATCAACTCATTGAAATATAGGTTACCATGATAATTAGGTGGATTGAAATGAGGTCTCTGATTAACATTAGTTAATGCCCTAATGAATCTGTCCTCTTCTTGATTCAACTCAGGTTGTGCTTCATGGTTTTTTCCCTGTACTTCTTGATTCTGATTCACTTCATTGCATTCCCCATCACTTACATATTTTATATGTTTTCCTTTGCTCTAGACTATCTCTACTTCTTCTAATCTTGAAAAAATTTTCCTCAAAAAATCCAAAATAATTAGATCTGCATGTCATGCTCCATCTCTATCATTTCTCCTGGCCTTCTTCACAATTCTCAGTCATTGTAGGTCAGATCCTCTCAACCGCTATCCCATAAGAAAAACCTAAGGATGTAAAACCTTTCTCTAATACCACTTGATGCAGTCAAGGATGGAGAAATATCAAGCAATCAGTCTGATCCTTGCATCCATTACAACACCATGGAAACAACAAGAAAAACAAGAGAATAATGAGAAAATAAGAGATCAACCTTCAATTATGATCAGTGAATCAATTACAATTTATCTGCAACATGCAATATCACATGCCTGATTATGATAAAAAATATCATACAAATCCTAGCCAAGATGCGCTTGATAATCTTATGAAAACTATCTTATCCCTTAGGAATAAGTCCTTAAGCTTAAATAGCAACCACAACATCTAGTCAACCTAAAAAATATCAGATTTTTCAAGAATAAGAAAATGTGTTACAAAAAATAGGTCAGGACCCAAAATAATTGGATCAACCTCCAATACAAAAAATAAATGATGCAATCATTCAATAAGGTTAGCCTTAAATGTATAAGTGAACTAGAATTATCGCGCTCGAAAAAAACAACCGGTAGATAGGGAAAATGATCAAAAACCCAACCACATATCAATAACATGAAGAACATAACATTCCTGCAAAGAAAATACAATAAATCCTGCATGATTGAACCAAATGAGGTGTGATCATAGGAAATGATCCATCATGAATTCATGAACAATCTACCACAACTGCAACAAAAAACAAAAAGTACAGATCTATCACCAATAGAAAAACCAGACTAAAAGAAAAATAGACTAGCAAAAAAATAAAATATTTTGGTGGATACAAGATTGATATGATCTCAAGATGCTCCTGCACCAGAGGTGGGGGATATTATAACAATTTATAAAAGGGCATGGATGTCATGGTACCATGGAGACCAACCAAGACACACACCATTTAATAATCGATGTTCTCATAAGTGGGTGAATGAAGCTGCTCAACCAAGACTTCATATTGTGTTGCATCCTATGGTATCTCAAGGAGTGAGTCGATGGTAGCCATTACATCTACTACATTATTATGTAACCTAGGTACTTGCGTGAGCTATATAAATTGGAATTGTTTCTTCATTTGTCAACTAGTTCCTTGTATGGCAGTAGTTTGTCATCCTTTGTCTGGAATTCATCCAGGACCTTCTTGATGATTAGTTGTGAATCACCAAACACTATTATCTTGATTATGTTCCATTGAATTGATTTTTTTAGTCCTGATATTAGCGCTTCATATTTTGTAATTTTTTTTGTCCAAGGGAAACATAAATTGAATGATTTAGGGATGTAGTCACCTTTAGGAGCGACAAAAAGGATCCCTGGCTCTGATCCAAGATATGTGTATGAACCATCAAAATATAACTTCAAGGAAAGTTGTTCTTCAGTCATATAGAGATATTCATCTGGGATTTCCATGACTAGTGGGTATGCATCCACTAGTGGCGCTTCAAGCAATTGATCAATGATGACCTATCTCTTGATTGCTTTCCTGTCCATATAATGGATATCAAATTTTCTGAGAAGCATGAACCACTTAGCCATACAACCCGTGAGAGTAGTATGAGATAGTAGATATTTGAGAGGGTCTAATTTGGAGATGAGATTTAATATATGACTGAGCATGTACTACCAGAGCTTTTGAGTGGTGAAAACCACTTCTAGGCATTTTTTTCATAGCCCAAAAGCACGCAACTGATATAGTAGATGATTCTTTTTTTATTGTTATCATGTTGAGGAAGAAGTACCCCCAGTGTTGTGATAGTAGTAGATATGTACAAAATAAGAGGCCTTATAGGAGTAGGTGGTACAATAATGGGTTTATTTTCTAGGTATTCCTTGATCTTTTCAAAAACTCTCTTGCAATAAGGGTCCCATTTGAAACTTGTGTCTTTGCATAGTAGATGGGTAAACAGTTGACATTTGTCAACAAGGTGGGAGATGAATCTATGGATGGACTATAGCTTTCCCTATAAGCTATGTAGTTGCTTAAGATTTCATGGGGGAGGAATCTCTATTATAGCCTTGACCTTCTTGGGGTCGATCTCTATGCCTCTTTATGATACTATGAATCCTAGGAGTCTACCAGATGCGACCCCAAAGATGCATTTCTTTGGATTGAGCTTTAAACCATAGTGATAGAGTCGATCAAATACACATTCAAGAACATTAAGATGATATAGCCTTGGATTAGGTGGTACAAGAATGGGTGGATTCGTTAGGTATTTCTTGTTATTTTAAAAAATTCTATTGCAATAAGGGTCCCATTTAAAACTTGTCTTTGCGTAGTAGATGGGTAAATAGTTGACATTTGTCAACAAGTTGGGAGATGAATGTATGGATGCATTGTAGCTTTCCCTATAAGCTACATAGTTTCTTAAGAGTTCTTGGGGGAGACATCTCTATAATAGCCTTGACCTTCTTGGGGTCGATCTCTATGCCTCTTTGTGATATTATGAATCCTAGGAGTCTACGAGATACAACCCCAAAGATGCATTTCTTTGGATTGATCTTTAAAAAATAGTGATGGATTTGATCAAATACACATTCAAGAACATTAAGATGGTCTATTCTTGTTTTTTATTTATCTAGGATATCTTCCACATAATATTTATGAACCTTTTGAATCATGTCATGGAATATGACAGTCATGGCTCTCTGATAGGTGTCCCCCACATTCTTCAGACCAAAAGACATCATATTGTAATAGAAGGTACCCTATGGGGTTGTTAATGTTGTCTTATGCTGATATTCTTTTGTGATGCATATCTTATTATAGCTAGAGAAACCTTCCACGAGTGATAGCATCTCAAGTTTGGTCGTGAGATCCACTATCATATCAAAGTTAGGCAGGGGGAAGCATCCTTATGATATGCCTTGTTGAGGTCCTAGAAGTCTATGCATATTCTGATTTCTTTGGTTGGTTTAGAAACTGGCACCATATTGGAAAACCATTTCCAGTTCTACTTTGAGATGAACTACTAAGTTGGGGTCTAACCATGACATTTGAGAGTAGGGCCATGCAAAGTTAATAGTGGCCTTGCAAAGTAAATTTGTGAGGGAGTTTTCTTCACCTTCTGACAATGACGCTGCTAGGTATGTGATGTGAAAGCATTCTTCTGTTCCTATATTAACAAGTTTAGTTTCTTCAATTAAAATAGATGACTTTTCTGGCTTTTAATCATGAATAAGAGGAAGAGGAGGGTCTTCATCCTCTGGCACCTCAAAGAAGTTTTCACTAGGGGATACACCCTTTTTTTTTAAATTTTTTTGCAGAGTCAGAGAGTGCCCCAAAGGGGTTTACATTAAGAGACCCATATTTTTATTTTTCATTTTTGCAGCTAAAGACCCACTCTTCCCTAAAATATGCCTTTGGGTCCAATTTGTAGACATACTGTAAATCATGCCTCTAATATTTATTTTGTGTTGTTTCTCCCATGAATCTTAGGAGCGCGTCCTCGTTTTGGAACTCATAGATATATGTGACACTTGGTTGGTATTAGTCTATGCATTTGGGGTGAATGAGTTGAAGGTCTATAAGGTTTATGGAAAGTTGGCGAAGGACAAAGTTTTTAAGGAAGGTTTCATCATTAAAGATATCATCATAGGATCTCTTGATCTCCTCTTCAAAGTTGTCTTCGACCTCAAAAAATTTTCCTAGGGTATTATGGTAGGTATAGTTGTTTGTATTAGTGCCCCTAGTTGTGTCTAGGAAGAATCCAAGACCTTGTTTCCTTGGTTGTTGTGGTGCTTTCAGCAGGGCCTTCATAACACTCTCTTCATAGACTAAGCCTCCACCATAATAGTTCCATTTATCTATGGCCAATCTGTGAGACTAAGTATATTTCTCCTTAAAATATTAAAGAAGTTTGACATCACGGGTTTGATAATCTCGTTACAACCATTTGTTGATGTATGGTTCCATTTCTTGATTGATCAGAATCCTGTTGGATATGAATATAGAGGATCCAATTTTTATTAGTTGTGGTTCATTTTTTATGTGGTGGGCCTTTATGGGATGGACTCCCTTGAGTATGTGGATTGAGTGGTAGGTTCCTACTACAAATGCATCTGATAGGATATATTTTCCAAAACCCTTATTCTTGATCTTGATAGTAGAGTGTGTGGAGGTGAGAATGGTTTCTGGATCAGCATGGGATCTGGAGGAACTGACAATAGTGGTGTTGATGTCAATTCCTTGGAAATGATTTGAATGTAGAAAAGAGGCTTCCAATGCATGATAGTATGTGAAGGGCTGGGGATCATCATGGATGGTGACTTCAGCACCATTATGTTGAAACGTGATGCACTAGTGGAATGTGGAGGGAACAAATTTCATGAAATGTATGTACGAGCAATGAAGGAGGATGTTGTAGGGGAGGTCAAGATCAACAACATGGCATATGGTGTCCTATACTATTGGGCCCAACTAGATGGATAGTGAGATGGTACCTTTAGAGGTACACTCCAAATTTTCATAGTCTTTGATAGTTGTAACATCATGTGTTATATCTTCTTCAGTGTACCCCGCTTGATTTATGAATTTCAACATGCATAGATTTAGGGCCAAACCATTATCTATCATGACCTGTTTGAAAATAAAATCATTGACCATGATGATGATATAGAGTGGGAGGTTTTGGTTTGGATTAATAGATGACATGTTAGAGGGTTTGAATGAGAGGCCACAAGATATCAATAGGTGGCCTAGAAGGGCCTATAATTGTGTTGGGTCAATGTCGTTGGGTACACAAGATTCTTGTAAGGCCTTATTGAGGATGTCTTGTTGGACAAGTGATGTACATAGGAGACCTAGGATGGATATTTGTGTAGGTGTATTCCCATGGTGTTACAAGAGGTTATATTTTGCACCAATGGATGAAACAGTAGTGGTACCTACAACATATATTGTTCCTCGATGTGTGGTAATCACACATTGATTATCTACACCTTTGACATGGAATACATTAACATAGGGTTGAACCTAGGTGATGCAACCAACAAACTTTTCATAGTTGATATAAGCTATGATGTAATATTTTACATCACCATGGTCAACTTGTTTTCTTTTTCCTTGGTTCTGGGGTGGATTGGGATTAAGAGGTCCCTTGCTAGTATTGTGTTGAGGGAACACATTTTGATATATCTTAAGGTTTGTGTTAGGCGAGGCTTGTGCTGGAGGATCAACTGTAATTTCCTATGGATCTATGAGATCCTAGATGTAGTGCTTTAGCTTCATGCATTTCACAGTGGTGTGTCCCTTAACATGGTGATAATTAATCATAGTAATTGTTCTCCTTATACCATGCAGGTTTGGGAGTAGACTCATCAACTGGTTGAGTTTTTGGGTATACAATTAAGTTTTACTTAGCTATTCTATGGAAGATGACGTCTAGGAGTTCACCTAGAGGGGTGAATGTACACTTTTGGGTATTGTGGACCCATGGTTCAGATTGTCCTTATGTGACTGATATAGCATTTGTTTGATTGGACATCGATTGAAAAATGAGAGGTTGCAGTGGTTTTGGTCTAGCTACAACTATTTGGATGTGCTTGGTGTCTGTGTCCCCATCAGTTACTATGTTCTTATTATGGTTCCAATAACCTAAATGATGATTTTTAGACCTGTCATGTTGTGTTTCCTTATAGAGCTTGATGGTACTTTAGTCCAAGAGGCCTTTCTCAAGGTCCATTCCTTTTCCTCAAATGTCTTGATAGGTCTGAAGATAGTTCATGCACACATAATGGGCTATCTTAGGATGTATATTTCCAATGAATGTCTTCTTCAAATTATTTTCAAGGGATTGATATGATAGTCTAATAGTAATTCCTTTCCATATCTAGAGGTAATAACTAGACTTTCATCTCCCTTTTGTTTGGAGTTACAAAGATCTAGGAGAGATAGTTCTCTCTCAATGTTATGCACATACTGTGAGACAAATTTCTTGGATAGCTCTAAAAATGTTGAGATCATTCCATAGGGTATTGCATAGAACCATTCAAGAACTGTTCCCCCTAAATTCTTCGGGAATATAACTATAGGAATCTTCTTGGAAAGTCACGTAAAACTCCTTGACATGAATGACATGATCTCCTTTCCCCCATATTTGTTGAATTTGGGAGTTTCAAACTGCTTGGGAAAGGGAATCACTATGATGGAACATCAAATGAATAAGTAAAAACTTGCTCAAACTTGAAGGTCTTGCATTCTGTCCTAGCACGGAGCTCTTTAAGAGCATTCTTTATTTCTTACCATTATGGATTGGTGGTGGAGTGGGTGTTCCCATAATATTGGATCCTGGTACTTGGTATAGGTCAAATGGAGATGGGGAATATGGATGATTATGACAGGGATATTATGGAGTATGATAATAGGATTGGGAAGCTATATAAGAAATTTGCATTGGCGGTAGTAGTTGTTGGGCATGATATTGTTGAGGGAGTGGAGGTAAGGTTTTTTGTAGTTGCAAAGTTTGTTGATAGAAGGATGGTCATTGTTGTGATGCTTGGTAGGAAGGGTGAGCATGGGTCTGACCTATATAGGTTTCTTGTGTGTTGGTGCCACCATAAGGTGGGTAAGTGATTTATGTGTTCATTATCCCAGAATAGGGAACAAGGTCATTGATGTGCATGAAAGTAGTTGGTTGATGAGGAGGTGGTATGGTTTGTGTTACTGTGGATGAAGCATAACAAGTAATTGGTGAATGCAAGTGTTGTGATAATTGGTTGTTGTGGTTGGATTGGTTGTGTTGTAAAATGTGTGGTGGCAAAGGGATTGAAAAACTATCATTGTGCTTAGGTGTTTTGGGCTTAGAGCCTAGCTTGTTCTTGGAGGCATGCAAATGATGAAGCAGTTTGGGATGGATGAGGGCTTTGCATAGCTTGATTGGTTTGGGAGGATTATTGGGAAGTGGATGCATTGGGTTGTGTTTGGATCTTAGGTTGTGGTTGAGGTGTGGAAGCACTTTGTGATGTTATTTCTAGTTGAGCATAGAATGTAGGACCTTGTGGGAATAGGGGTTGATTAAAGGTTCCTATGAGATGCATTTATGTGGTGAATTATAACTGCTGCTATTTTTGTCAAGGAATGAAGGGTGGTAGCAATGTTGGCGCTGGTTACATGACCGCAGGTTGTGATTGGTTGTTGTGTGACAATTGGTTGAGTAGTAGTAGGGTGGGTAGCAGGTGGTTGGGTAATATTTGGTTTAATATTTTTTGATTATGCAAATTTGGTAGCGATGTGTTGATTTTGTTGTGTTGCTAGAGGTGGTGGTGGATTGGTGGATGAGGCCCCCATAATAGAGAAAGGGGTTGGTTGTGCCATAGTATTCACTATGGGTTGAGTGGTGAATGGTTGGAGTAAATGGGGTATAAATAAGGCAACCTAGGATGTCCTTTGGTGTGGATTGACAATTTCCTCCAAAATGGGATGGAACATGCTGCTTAGGATGTGTATAGGATGTGTTGGATTGGGTGGGAGAAGTCCAGGTGGAATGGGAGTACCCTCACACTCAAAGTTAGCAAGGATGGTAGCACAATTTTTTCCTATGATGGGATTGACCATATGTGTGTGCCCTAGATGACTCATGCAACTTTCCATGGAGCTAGGGGTAGGGATTTCATCTAGGTCATCCCATACATGTTCAGTTGTACTTTTTTGGGGGGATCAAAGGAAACCATGGAATTGTTAGGATCTATTGTTGGGTCGAATGAACTAGTGTCTAGATTAGGATCCATATCCTTCCTCTTCTTGGAATGTGTTTTGGGTGGCATGCAATGTATGCTCTAAGATGTATGAGAGGATGTGTGAAATGGAAGATGAGACCAAGGTGAGACACCTAAATGCAAATGCTCCTAAATCTCTAAGGATGATGGTGGTGATACAAGACTTAGGATCAAATCACTTAAGGATGATGGTGATGATGAAAATTGATGAGGATGTCCTAAGGAACTAAATGATAACTTGGTGTCAAAAAAGGTGTGATTTGATGCCTAGTGGAGATTAAAATTGGTGTGATTGTCAACCTAGGATAGACTAATGGTCTTTTAGGAGACATGATTGTCAATGTTAACCAACCTCTAGATTTAAGTGATGAGGCCACAAGGACAAGATAAGCTACCCTAGACTATTCTTTGTCAAAGGGTGAAGCCGCAAGATGGATTTGATTAATATGTAGGCATAATACAACTCAAGGATATGACACCAAGTGGAGGATGATTTGGATGAAGGTTTCTTTGGTTTGATTTTGATTTTGGACTTGGATTAGTATGAGGTTTGATTGGATGATGCTACCTAAAGGGATGACTAAGGATGACTAAGGGTGGACCTGAAATGCAATGATGGGAATTAAATCTTGTGATGGAGAAGAGGAGAAGGATAATTTTATGGTGCACCAACTATTCGTATATCTCAAAGTTGACAAAGGCGTGGTTCAAGCTATATTTTATCATGAAGTGGGAGAGATTGTTGTTGAAGATTATTTTTTTTTTATTTCCATCATTCTTGGATCTCTTGCTAGATCTATTTCACAATGTGTTGGTTTTTCTTAGCATCTTGATCAACTATTTTCTTGTCTTTGTACACTTGGGATAGTTGGAATTTCACTTTCTTATGTTTCCCTGAGTCAGACATGCGTTAAAGTTTAGTTCTCAAAAACCTAGGTGGAGATGGCCAGAAATTTAGTGATAATAACAAGGTTTTTGATCAATCAAAATAGGCAGTGACTAAACTAAGTTTTCCTTGGTTTGACTTTGCACAAATTTTTAGACTTCTCTGGGAAACGTAAAAAAGAAACCTTGCGAGAACAACATAGTTTTGGAATTCTTTGTTTTTTTTTTTATCTCTTTGGAAAAAGACTAATTGTAAAGACTTTGATTTGTGTACGTTCAAGTGATCTTTTCAAACCACTTATGTTTTTACTTGGTCAACACAATGAAAATAGTTCAAGATATTTTTACCCTAAGGAATTGGCTGAGTAATCAAAACCTTTGCTCACACTTGATATCCCTTCAGCTCACACAACTGTGTCACCCCCTAGAGGGCGCATGTGTTTTTCCTTTTGCAAGTTCTATGCATAATATAGTCAAAGGAGACTACACAATGTAACCTCGAATGTTGTATTATCCACTTTAAAATGCTCAATGGGATAGATATGATGAATGTATTCTTAAGGAGAGATTCTCCCCCCTCCTTGCACAAAGATTATGACACTTTTAGAGGTAAATCGAGTAGTTTATTACTCTAAGGCATGTCTAGTAAGTGCATCCATTCAAAGATATCTTATGAATCATACAAGGCCTCATGGTAGCGTAAACATATTTAGATCCTATAGATACCAGAGGAGACTAGGAACAAGATATATTTTCCCTTTAAGAATTTAGTCTCAAGAAGGTATTTGATTATAGTGGGTTAGAAGAGGCTGGCTTTGCCTTGTTCCCACTTGGGTCATTCCTGTGAGATTTTTTCCTCAAACGAAAGACCCTATAAAAACACAAAATTTGAGCAGTCGCAACCATTTTATCTTGCACCAACGACCATGAGAGCTAGTGGGAGAGGATAGTGTATGATGTGAGCTTGTGATCTAACAGATTTTGTGCAAGTGCACCAAAGACTTCAAGCACATGATTGATTTTCCAACAAGCTAGGAAATGTTTTCTAAATCCTAAAACATAAGAAAACTCACAGGTGGTAAATTTTATGCACCAAATTTAAAGTTTTTTTAAATTCGTAATCCCAAAATGAAGTGTTTTGTTTGCCCTGTACAATTTTAAAGCCCAAATCAAAATGTTTGAATAAGTTGTTCAATTTTAATGCACTAGGTGAAATGATTTGATTTCTTGTTCAATTTTAGTGCACCAAATGAAATGTTTTGATTGCTTGTTCAGTTTTTAACCAATACCAATTTTAAACCCAAATCTAAAGTGTGAAGTGATGTGGCACATACACGGTCAATTTTGAAGCACCAAATAAAAAGTGAGTGGATTTTGTTAAAATAAAAATAATTACTGATCCTGCCTTCAATCCAAGCAATCTTTCTTGACCTACACAAAATAGAAAACACAACTTTGGAACTAGTGATCCCACAGGTCGTGCGAGAAATCCCACAGGTCTATCAGTTAGTAAAAAGAGTGTATGAAAAATGATAGAAAATAGTGAAGTATACCTTCTATACCTGTGATCCTACTTGGTCAACTGTCTATCTTTGATCCCACTTGGTCAACTAAGGATCCCGTAAGGTTACAAATTTTAAGTTTCTTACCGATTTTTTAGTAATTAATGCTTTTAGGCATACAACTTGTTAGAATATGGTCCCATAGGGTCGAATTGTGATCCTGCTGACTGCTAGAGGAGAAAGAGAATACATAAGACATAAGAGAAAAATACAGAGGGTCTTCCTGTGAGTTTATGTTCCCACTAAAAGAGGTCACGTTTGTGCCTTCTGTCCACACGATCCTGCATGGTGTCAAAATTGTTTGTGTAAATTTTGAGAAAATTATTGTGAACGTAAATGCCTTCCCTAGCTCCTTGCAACCTGCAAAAATCCTAAAAACACTTGCAAAGAACTCAAACAACAAAATTTTTTATTTTTTTGGTTAGTTTTTGCAAAGAAATATGATGAAAAAAAAGAATGACCCTTGAAGTGGGTCCCATCGAACATGCCAAAATGTGTGCAATGAAATAGTGTGTGTAATAGGAATGTAATAAACTAATAGACCATTCACACTACACTAAAACTATGCAACATCTAGATTAGACAAAAGAGAACTAAAAACCATAATAAGCCTAAGAATGTGTTAACCTTCTTAAAAAAAAGGAATCTCTCCTTGATGAGTAGATGTGTCTACTTCTTTTTGGATGTTTGCTGAATGTGATATGCTTCAAAATTCAAGCGTTTGGAGTTATTTTGACTTTATGATGGTGTTGTGCTATGCTTTTGGTTTTCAAAGGAGCAATATAACTGTTCATGAATGGTGGATGATTTGTGAGGAAGTGAAGGCTCAATTTATAGGAAAGGAGAAGGAAAAATGGAGGGCTAGGATTGAAACTTTGTGGATGGTCAAGATGCATTTAGAGGTGAGCACATGGATTGTGCTTCTTAAAACTCATAGCATTGTGACAAGTGTTACAAGGAGAGAGCTTGAGAGGACTTAAGGGGTTGGGAGGATATGCCATAAAGGCACATCTTATCTCGAATCCCAAAGGTCTAGTCTTGAGGATTATGACCATTTTGGGAAGAGGGAATGGGGCACAAATATGTAAGAATGTGGTTGAAGGTGTAAGAGAATTTAAGGTTGACAAGTGGGGTGGAGGTTGGGATTGGAGAGGATGTGACATGAGGTTTAATTTGGTGTGGGTTAGGATTTCTTAATCCATGAATTAGATTGTGCAAATATTTAGTGGATGATTAGGCTTCGATTAGAGGGAAAGTGGGATATTTAGGAGGATGTGATGGGAGGAGAGAGAATGAGTGGAGGGTTATTTAGCTAGTTAAGTGTGATTAACCAACTTAAGAAGGGATTAGTATGTGTGAAGGGGTTGGGTTGAGTTAGAACAATGGGTTGGATGGTCGAGGCTTGGTTAAGTTAGGAGCCATGTGATCAAATTGGATTAAATTGGATTTATTTAATTCAACAATAAAGGAAAAGAGATAAAATGAACTAATTAAAGAAAATAAGTACATTTATAATAATTAATAAAGGAATGAGATTAATTGATTAAATAACCAAGGTTGCATATTTAATCAATTGGACTAAACTAATTAATTAAATTAATTAATTATGGGACCAACATAGTTTAATTAAATAATAATATTTAATTAAAATACCTAGGAGAGAAATAAAGTTGATTATGAAATTGTTAATCAAATTTAGGTGTCTATAGTTATATGTACCAATTGTGTAAAATAGGAGCAAGTGTCAATTTTTGCGTCAATTGCACTAAACCTATACTATTGTGCATTGAAATTTATCTATTTTCATAGGCTATTTATGACTTGTTAATGATCTCCTAGGGAACTAAGGGTTAGATAAATATAGGCTCACTATACTCCTCTAGATGATTGCATTGACAAACCCTCTCAAATCGATGATTAGCTACTGGAATTCATGACATATTTTCTGCTAACTCTCTCCTCTGGTTCTTTGACTAGGTGCTCTCTAAAGTGAACACTACAAATGAACCTAAAAATACTACCAACCATATTATATAGGCTATCTAGACCTAATTCATCTATTTTATGTCACAACGGTCTCCCTTTCCCTTTCCCTTTCCTTTCTCATTCTATTCCCCTTTTCTTCTTGTTTCACCATTTTTCTTAATTAGACCTAGTAGCCTTTTTCCCTCTTCCTGTCAATAAATTGCTTCAGTTTTTTTTTTTAATTTTTAATTTTTTTTTCCAATTTCTCAAGAGGGCATATCACCTCCCTACTTGAGGCACACCGAGGCATAAATGATTTTGTTTTTTCTTCTTTGAAACAACATGATAAATGACATTGTCTCAAAGAAGGGCTAATTGTAGACACCTAGAAATATCCTCACTTAATTAAATAAATATTTTCATTTATTTCATTATTTTACCATCATTCTTCTATTAATTATGCAAATATTTTATTTTATTTATATAATTTCTTAGTAATTAATTAGCTTTTTCTTTCGGGGTTAACCTCGCATTGTGGCGATATATCATGAGCCTCCCAAACTGGAGGTCAAGTGGTTGATTCCCCCTACCTTGGGCCACACAACTTTCCACCATTGTTGTCGGCTGAGATCGCATGATGCCCACCCCCCAGAATGGTTTGGTCTACACATAGGTATGGGAGTAATTACTACTGATGATGCTTGTTGAATGCCCGTTCTTTATGTTGCTGACACCTAATCTATAATATGCATCACGAGGAAGGATCAACATGGGAGATTAACATGGTATTTGGTGGTGGTGGTTGATGGCAACTATGTGTTCGATGGTTTGTCCCTCTGTTCATTGGCTAGGGAATAGACAACTGGTGTTCTCAACTGAATATAAGAGATATATAGAGGATGCCTTGGCTCTTGATTTGGGGATGAGATCCTCCTTTATGATCTCACTGGTTCAAATATCTAGTAAAAAAGCGTCCACCTATCAAAAAATAATTTAGATTTTTCTTTCCATTAATTAAATAAATATTTTTTATTTATCTAATTATATCAATCTCGCATTTTTATGCTATTAATTAAATAAATGCTCCTATTTTATTAACTAAATTATTATCCTCTTCTCTCTAATCTTAGACCTAGAACTTGTTTACATGGATCATAATCCACATTTTTAATCACGTGACAAGTGTCTCATGTCTCTTCAATCCACTTTTCTTTCTCCTCTCCTCATGAGTAGATTCACTAAGCTTAAATATTTGTTTCCAAAAGTTAGTGCAACTCTTAATCTCATACCTCCATCCATGTAACATTTTAATACTATTTAGTCTCCTCTCACCTCTTAATCTTAGTTATTCATCGTTTAACCTCTTAATATAGACCCAACTTCATTCTTTTGGAGGCTTCTATAAAAGAGGATTTTCCCTCTCATTTGGCCTAAAAACCACTTGAATATTTTTTCCTACATACTTTCATTTCTATCATATTTCTATGTCACTTGCATTCATCAAGCATCCACATTCAAGTCTTTCATGTCATCATGTGTTAGTGCTTAATGTTGTGAGCAATACTATTATCTATAAGGTCTCAAAGAATTGGAAAATAATGGAGTCAAGCTTATCAATGTGCATGCAGATATATGTGGTTTATTTCATATGCATGCACTTGATTTAGAGTTTTATTGGTGTTGTTGATTTGTTGTAGATTCTAGGCTTGTCGTTGACCTATTTAGGGATTTATAATAGGGTTACAATTCAATATTCACATGTTATTATAATGATAGCTAGGAAAATGAGGCTAACTATATATAATATTACATTACATGATAATATGTAAATATAATATTCTAATTTTAAAAATAGACATAATAATGAATAAAAATGATATGAATACAAAATATTTACCACTACAATTATCAATTATTAAAAATATTTACTAAAAAATTCTTCAGTAAATTTAACATTTAAAATAAACTACCGTTAGACCTAAGATTAGATTACTGAGAGGGAGGGGGGAGGGTGATTCGGTAATCTACCAAATTAAACAACATTATAATAACTTAAAATTTAATCATCATTTACAAGATTAACCTTTATAGCAAAAAATGAAAATCATAAACATTTAAGATCATCCACAAATTTGACACACAAATTTATCTCGTGCAAACACAAATAGGGAAAAAACCATGGTGGGGATTAGTACCCACTAAATGATGTACTCTTCTGAAGTACACCCTGTGAGGAGCTTAACCTTATTAGGAGTTTACAATAACACTGTTAGGTGCTACCCGATGAAGGGATTTACCTTAGGCCTTTTAGAACCTTTACCCTATTAAGAGTAGTCTTATTAGAGGAATTAAAAACAAGCTAATGTGTCACCTTGTTAGAGGATTTACAATAAAGATATGGTAGGATCTACCTTGTTAGGAGATTTCAAGTGTTGTAACTATTAGGGAACAACATCAATAATGATTTGAAAAAATAGCACTACCTCAGCTTGATCAGACCCTTTGGAGCACACAATATCTCCTTAGCATACTTAACTCTTCCCTAGCTTGATCGCAACATGCACCTTACACCGCACTTGCACAACACACAATCAATACACATTGCATTCAACTTTAGCCATTATATAATGAACTATTAAGTCCACTACCTTGATCTAACCCTAAAATGAAATTACAAAGCATCCTGTACAAATCCAACATGTAAAACAACAAAATCAAATACAAAAAACCATATTTCCAAGACTGCATCAACCTACACAATGATTTACATATGAAATTGAGCCAAAGATTCAAACACATTTTGACCATACTCAAAATTCCTTTAGAATATTCTCCATGAGATAATATTGATCAATGTGATACCAGATCATCACCTACAATCATAAATACACATTACTAGATCATGAATCATTAATTTTTAGTCACTTTTACATCGATACTAATCATCGATACAAGATCTTCCATCGATAGAACAAGAAAAAAAATACTTAACATGTTGAATAACACTGTCTCTGCTCACCGATCACTTATCCTTCTCACCGGGCAATAAAATTAGTTATGATTTCAACTGTATCATCCAAACACTTTTGACCACCATATCCTGTGACCACACACAAGATACATCAAATATTTGACACAACATTCAAATCATCTATCACCCATCATTAATTATTCTAGCAGTTGTACTGTTATACTCCATTTGATTAAAACTCTCACATAAACTTAATTCAATAGTAGCGGTCAAGCATTTGACATCCATAGACATACCTAAGTCTCCCCTAAAGATAGAAACCACTAAAAATCATTGAAACTCATCATTCATCCAAAATATGCTTGAGAACATACTAAGAACAAAATTCAATAGTTTACATCAATGAAAATATAACATCTGATCATCCTATAATCAAATCACTATGTCATCTCCAAAAATCTCTTACCATCACTGCATCAGATATGCCAACAATCTCCCCCTTTGGCATTGATGGAAACACTCTATGCTTGACCGATGATGGAAACACTCTCTTCATCAAGAGAATACATCAACACATTCAACTGGAAATATTAAGAAAAATGTTTCCACTTTTTTCTTTCACCTATTTTATGTAATTATCCTCCCTTACATTGAATTCACTCTTTGTCAAACACACATACATCTTCACATCATCTCCATACATCTTATAATCTAAACATACATATTCTCCCCCTTTGAAAACAATGTCAAAGGTGCCAAATAATCCTGATATATTCTTTGCTATACCTGACTAACCAAAGTACATCACTTCACAAACTGCTCCCACTAAGGAGTAGCCTCACAACATCAATCCACACATAAAAATATTCAATGAATACACTGGGACTGATGTAACTGCATCTTCTTTTAATTAAGAGAAGATAAGGGAATGACCCCTAACCTACCTTTTAAATACTCAAAAGTATCCTTAGGAAATAGTTTAGTAAAAATATCAGAAACTTTCTCCTTAGTTGGAAAATATTCCAACCTTACTTCCTTTGCTTGTACCTATTCTCTAAGAAAATGATATTTGGTAGCTATATGCTTAGTCTTAGAGTGAATCATCAGGTTCTTTGAAATGTTAATAACACTTGTATTGTCACAATAGATAACCATTGGTTGAGTTACCTTCTCCTATATTCCTTCTAGAATCTGCTTAACTCATAATATATGAGTACAATTAATTGTTGCGACAACATACTCAGCTTCATCTATTAATTGAGAAATACAATTCTACTTCTTGCTTTTCCAAGATACAAGTCTATCTCCAAGAAAGAATGCACCTCAACTTGTGCTCTTTCAATCATCAACATTACCTTTCCAATCAACATTAATAAATACATTCAAAGAAAAATCACCTTTATGTCCATACCAGAGATCATAATCTTCAGTCCCCTTAAGATATGTGAAGATTCTCTTCACTGCAACCATATGAGATTCCTTAGGATTAGAAGAAAATCTAGATACTAATCCAACTGCCCATGCTGTATCAAGTCTATTGTGTACAACATATTTTATCTTACCAATCATGGACCTACAAAGTGTCTCATCCACTTCTTTAGAATCATCATCCTTTAACAATTTGCAACTGGTTACCATAGGGGTACCAATCAGCTTCGAGTCCTCTAGTCCAAAAGTCTTTAGTATTTCTCTTACATACTTGGAATGACTTATGTAGATACCATCTTTCATCTGTTGAACTTGAAATCTAATGAAAAATTTGATCTCACCAATCATAGACATCTCAAATTATTTTCTCATATCATCTACAAATGATCCGCTCAACTCTTCATTGCCGCAAAAAATGATATCATCTAAAAATATCTCCGCAATTATAAATCTATCATCTTTTTCAGTATTCAAATACACATTGTTGTTGTCACTTGTTCTAAAAAAACCAATTTGAATCAAATATGACTGCAACCTCTCATACCATGCTCTAGGTTCTTGTTTCAATCCATACAAATATTTTTGTAATATACACACCATATTCTTACCTTCAGAAGTAGAAAATCCTTCAGGTTGTTCAATGTGTACCTCTTCTTACAAAATACCATTAAGAAAAGATGACTTAACATCCATTTGATATACCTTGAATCCTTTGTAATAAAAATAAGCAAGCATTATTCTCACACCTACAAGTATGGCCATAGGTTCAAATGTTTCACCATAGTCCAGGCCTTCCTCTTGTGCATATCCTTTGCACACCAATATTGCCTTGTTTCTTACCACTTCACCAGTCTCATTGATGTAGCACTAGTCTTGTTTCTTCTGAGACCTCTTTTAGGGTCTCCTAGGTCACTCTATGACCTACTAGGGTTTTTTCACTAACCCTAGGCTCCTTAGGTATCTTATCACAAGATCCTAACTCCTTCAACTAGTGGACACCATTTTGTAGAACAAAACACTTCAAAACTTTCTCCTAGACCCCAAATGGTCTTTCTTGCATATTTGGCCTAAAAGGCTCCAATTGATCCAAATTGATCAATTCTCAATACAAAAAGAGGATTAGGGTATCCAAGGTGTCCATAGGATCCTTTCCAACACCTTCAAGCACACTTTGCATTAAAAATCCAATCATGTTCCAAGAACCCACATAATTACTTCCAAAATAGGGCTACAAGCAATTAGCCCTATTTAGTCACTTTTTCTGCATTATCATGCAAAATGTCTTAACAAGTGCCCAAACACATTTAGGATCCAAACACTTTACAAAGACACTAGAGGTTTTCTATGTTTAGGGCTCTCAATCTATCCGTACATCTCTGCCTACAATCAAGGCTAGAAATTAGGGTTTTGAGGGTTTTGAAACTAGTCTGATAGAAAATTCTTTCTTTCTATCCAAGAGATCTCCCCAAGTCTTTCCAATCACTTTGGGGATCACAAAACACACCACCCTACTCCTCTGCAAGCTTTTATTGAAGCTATGAATGCTTTCAATCCATCAATTATGCTCTGCAACTACTGATCACCCCTAACCATGCATCACTGGCTTGCCTAGGGCATCATCCCAAAAATGGCTGCCTTGCTTTCTTGGGCCCCTCCTCCACTGTAAATATTGTACATGGAGTCTACTCCCATAATCCAAAGACCCGTGCCAATGCCACAATGGAAAATGGAGTTAAGACCCCATTTGTTCACAATGCCCAGTTCAGGACAACGACAATACTGAAAACAAAATAATTGAAACAAACAACTAAAACTATTTAATCAAAGAAAATACCACCACAAAAAATCTTATATCAACCTAAATTACACAAAATAATGCTCATATAATTGGATTCAATCCATTAAACTATCAGATCACCTCAAAACACCTTAACAGTCACTATTATTTGCATATATAGTCCGTGCACAAAATTTTTCAAACTTGCCAACCCTTTGCACAACTTGAGGATGGTCATATATAGTTTACCCAAACACTAGTTCATCAGTTTCAGATAGTTATCTAACCAATTCCACCGAAGATGCAATATTGTCATAAAAGTTGTCAATGACAACATTGACAACTTTTTGCAACTTTTGAGTTTGGTCTCCAAACTTGGTATAACTATGCCCAAACTTGTCTAATCCACCGAATATGATGAAATAACATCAAATAGGACCTCTATTCCATTGCTTGGGTCATTTTTCCACAAAATTCCAAAAAAACCTAATTGGACCTAAATGGACCTAAAGGTCACTAAGGACCTAATAAGACACATCCTCCTACAAACACCCCACACACTAGGACTCTTGGTCCCTTTATTCATCTAGTGGTCTATCTAGAAACACTACAAGCCAAAACAAAGAAGGAGCAAACCCTAGGTTACATTTTAACAACTAGCCTACCTAGGTGCTCCTGCACCATACTCCCCATAAAGAAAAAGCTATGTCACTCATGTGGACAAAAAGATCCTTTGAGATGCCCACCTTCTTGAAGTCTACCTCTGAAATCAATCAAGCCTCTAAATCTGGTCTATTCTTCCACTGAATCAAATGCTCCATGTAGACTTTGTGTCTAGTAGTCTTCTTAAACCGGGAGTCCAGAACTTTGTTAGCCACCATCTGAAACTTTGGAGGTAAGACAACAACCTCCACATCATCAATGACCCCCTGAATGTTTGGAGTGATCTCATCCATCTACCCTCTGAACTGTATTAAGTCTTGGACATTAAATACCGGGGATATGCTCAAGTCTGATGGTAAGTCCACCTTATATGCATTAGCCCCATATTTTTCCAAGATCTTGCAAGGTCCCACCCTTTTCATCTGAAGCTTGGTAGGTACACCCTTCTATAGCCTTGATTTTTTCAAGTGGACCATGACATAGTCACCTACTTCAAACTGAACATGCCTCCTCCTCTCATCAACTTATGCTTTCAACTTATGTTGACTGTCTTGGATCTGCTTCTTCACTTGATCTTGTATCTCTTTCATGGTAGAGGTGAAGTCCTCTGCATGGCCACTTCTATATTCCATTCCACCAAGATCTCTGAGCTCACAAACACCCCTAGGGTGCATGCCATAAACCACCTCAAATGGGCTCTTTCCTATCATCCTATTCTTGCTATCATTGTAAGCATATTTTGCTTGGGGAATGACCACATCCTAAGTCTTCCCATACTCCTTAGTTAGGCACCTTAATAGGTTACCCAAAACTTTATTTACCACCTCAGTTTGGCCATCAGTCTAAGGGTGGTAAGCTGAACCAAAAGATAGGTTAGTACCCACCCTTGTCCACAATGTTCACCAAAAATGGCTCATAAATTTCACATCTCTATTAGAGACTATACTCAAAGGAATACCATGGATTTGTACAACCTCTTTGAAAAAAAAAATCTATGTGGCTAGCATCATTAGTACTTTTACATGGGATGAAGTGCCCCATTTTACTAAATCTATCAACAACTACATAAATGCTATCATACCCCTATTTAGTTTTGGGTAAGCCCATAATAAAATCCATACTCACACACTCCCATGGCCTATTAGGGACTGGTAGAGGGTGATACAACCCTGAATAACTCATTCCTCCTTTTGCCTTCATGCAAACAACACACTTCTCTACATACTTGGTGACATATTTCACCAACTTTGGCCAATGGTAGAACCTTTGGACCAGTTCCAAGGTCGTGTCCTTACCAAAATGACCACTTAGAGAACCATTATGTTTCTCTTTTATGAGGTTCATCCTCATTGACCCTTTGGGTACACACAACTGATTGCCCTTGAATAAAAACCCATTTTGTAAAGTAAAATTAAAGAACTTGCTATGAAAGTGATTTTCAAAATCAACACATACCCTATAAGCCTCACCAAAATCCTCATCTGAATTGTATAGATCTCTGAAACTTTCAATCCCAATTCTATTCAAGTGGACTTCTTGCACTGTCAACAATCTCCTGCTTAAAGCATCTGCCACCTTATTGAGTTGACCCTTCTTGTGCTTGATAGTAAAAGTGAATTCCTGCAAGTACTCCATCCACTTCAAATGTCTGTTGCTTAAATTTTCTTGAGTGTTAATGTAACTAAGAGCCTGATTTTCAGTAAATACCACAAAATCTTTGGGAAATAGATAATGTCTCCATTTTCTCAAGGATTGGACTAAAGCATATAGTTCCAAATCATAAGAAGAGTATTTCTTCTTAGCCTCATTCAGTTTCTCACTAAAGAAGGCAATAGGCCTACCTTCTTGACTTAATACCCCTCCTACTGCAAACCCACTAGCATCACATTCAATAGTAAACAACTTCTCAAAGCTTGGCAATTGTAGGATTGGTTGAGTAGCCACTTGTTTCTTTAATAACTCAAATGTTTTCTCTGCTTCTACTATCCATCTGAACTTAGTTTTAACCCCCCCTTTATAGTATCCATTAATGGAGCACATATCCCTCTAAAATTCCTAATAAAATTCCTATAAAATTGGGCAAGGCCATGGAAATTCCTTACCTTAGTAGCTATGGTAGGTGGAGGCCAGCTTAGGATGGCAACAACTTTGTCTTTGTCCATCTTCAAAGACCCCTTGGACAATACAAAGCCAAAGTAAACTAGTTCTTTCTTAAAGAACTCACACTTCTCAAGGTTAATGGCCAACTTCTCTTCATGTAACCTTTTCAGTACTGCCTCTACATGTCTGATATGCTCCTCTCTTATTTTTCTAAATATCAGTATATCATCAAGATATACCACCACAAACTTTCCTGTGAAGTCCTTAAGCACCTCATTCATGAGTCTCATGAATGTTCTCAGAGCATTAGAGAGGCCAAATGTCATAAAAACCATTCATATGACCCATCTGTGGTCTTGAATGTCATTTTCCATTCATCACCTTCCTTCACCCTGATTCGGTGATAACCACTCTTCAAATCCAGCCTTGTAAAGTACATTGCCCCACCTAGGTAATCCATGAGATCCTCTATTCTTGGGATTGGGTATCTGTACCTTATTGTGATCCTATTTATAGCCCTTCAGTCAGTGCATAATCTCCACTTTCCCCCCTTCCTAGATGCCAACACAACTGGGACTGCACAAGGGCTAATGCTCTTCTTGATCAATCCCTGATCCAAGATCTCTTGTACTTTTCTTTCTACCTCCAAGTTCTTCTCTAGAGCCAGCTTGTATTCTACTTTGTTGGGCAAGGATGCCCCTAGCACAAAGTCTATTTGATGACTTATAACCCTCTTAGGTGGTAGGGTTGTAGGAGTGCCATCCTCACTATGTCCTTGTATTTCTCAAGCAATTCTGTCGCCTCCATTGGTAACGGTTCCTTCTCTAATTGTTCCTCTTCCTTAGGTCTTAGCACAATTGCATAACCTTCACTTTCATCCTCTTTGGTGTCCTTCACAAACTCCTTTCCATTGCATAACATAATACTAGGAGTTTTGGTTTGTGGCTCTTCATCCTCTAGTAAAGACTGAATCTTGAAAGTCTTCCATCCTTTCTTGAAAGTGATTGAGTTCTCCTTTCCATCATATACTGCCCCATTATCAAATTGCCAAGGCCTTCCAAGAATAAAATGACAAGCATCCATTGGTAGGATGTCACATAGTAATCTATCCTTGTACCCTACTATGGAGAACTCTACCCATGTTTTCTCATTGACCAACACACTTTGGCCTTTTTTGAGCCATGTCACCTTATAGGGATTCACATGGGGTATCTTGGTTAGCTTAAGCTTCACCACTGCCTCCTCTAAAATTATATTATCAGTCGATCTGGAGTCCACAATCACCTTACATACCTTACCAAGGATTTTGCATCTGATTCTAAACAATGCCCTCCTATGTTTGGGCTCATCCTTGATTGGTTTCCTTATTAGGACCCTTCTGAACATCAGATTCTCACCCATCTCTGAGTCTAGATGGTCTACTTTAGGGGTTTTGACACTTGAAGTGTCCTCAAGTGCATATGCTATCCTCTTATCACTATTTGCTGTAGAAGGTTTGTCTAGACATCTATAGGCTGGATGGCCTAATTGTCCACAATAATAACATTTCATGGTTACAAAATAGGAACTACTCCTACCTCCTCTTCCTCTATTAGGACCACCATGATTACCTCTGCCTCTGTTATAGCCCCCTCTTGAACTTCTTTTAGTCTGCTACTCTGTCAACTTATTCTCTCCTTGTGACTTATGTTCACTACCCCTACCTTGGTAGCCTCCTCTTTGACCTCTTTGGTCTCTCCCTCTACCTCTATTTTTATTTTTGTTCTTGAAGGTAGAATCCCCTTTCTTCTTATTCTTTTCTTCTACTTTCATAGCCAATTGATGACACTTTTGAATTGTGGTAGGTGTCCATAGGCTAATCTCTTCTTTGATGTTCCACTTCAATCCATCCAAGTATCTATCCACTTTGATTGACTCTTCTTCCTGCAATTTAGACCCTCAACACAATCTTTGGAATTCCTCAGTATACGAGGCCACATATAGGTCTTTCTACTTCAAGTTTTGTCTCTTCCTATGGAGTTGTATCTCATAGTCCTCCGGAAGATTTCTCTCCTTCAATTTTGTTACCATAGCATTCCAAATTTCTATTGGTTGCTTCCCCATGCTTACCCTCTCATCCTGAAGGCATTTCCACCAAGTTAGCTGACCCTCTAAGTCTAGACTTGGCCACTTTGATCTTTTGGGCTTCACTTATCCCCTCACACTCAAAGTGATTCTCCATTGCTTCAATCCAGTCCATGACTATTTCAATATCCATATTTTCTCCAAATAAAGGTATTCCTTCCAGAGCTTTGCCACTTAATGCCTTTATGGCCTTCAAGAAAGGCTCCTCATTCAATACTAGATCTGGTTAATGGATGAAGACTTCTTCTTCAATTGTCTGCTTCACTATATTGCTGGATTCAGCTTCAAAGTCCTTCTTCCTAGTAGCACCTGATAGTTCTTCCATCTTTATCCTCAATGCTTCCAAGGTACCCTCAAGGAGTCTATTTTTCTCCATTTTCTCTTCCATGTCCTTGGCTAATTTTGTATTTGTCACCATCTTTGTAGAACCATAGGATTCCACTTCTGATATACACCAAACTTCCCAAGTTTCTCAACTTTCTCTGATACCACTCTAATGTAGCACTAGTCTTGCTTCTTCTAAGACCTCTTCTAGGGTCTCCTAGGTCACTATATGACCTACTAGGGTTCTTTCACTAACCATAGGCTCCTTATGTATCTTATCACAAGATCCTAACTCCTTCAACTAGTGGACACCATTTTGTAGAACAAAACACTTCAAAACTTTCTCCTAGACCCCAAATGGTCTTTCTTGCATCTTTGGCCTAAAAGGCTCCAATTGATCCAAATTGATCAATGCTCAATCCACAGAGAGGATTAGGGTATCCAAGGTGTCCATAGGAGCCTTTCCAACACCTGCAAGCACACTTTGAATTAAAACTCCAATCGAGTTTCAAGAACCCGCACAATTGCTTCCAAAATAGGGCTACAAGCAATTAGCCCTATTTAGTCACTTTTTATGCATTATCATGCAAAATGTCTTAACAAGTTCCCAAATAGGTTTTTGATCTATACACACTTTATAGAGACACTAGATATTTTCTAGGTCTAGGGCTCTCAAGTTGTTCGTAGAGCTCTGTCTACAATCAAGGCTAGAAATCAGGGTTTTGAGGGTTTCAAAACCAGTCTGATAGAAACTTCTTTCTTGCTATCCAAGAAATATCCCCAAGTCTTTCCACTCACTTTTGGGATCACACAACACACCACCCTACTCCTCTACAAGCTTTGATTGAAGCTATGGATGCTTTCAATCCATCAATTATGCACTGCAACTACTGATGACCCCTAGCCATGCATCACTGGTTCGCCTAGGGAATCATCCCAAAAATGATTGCCTTGCTTTCCTGGGCCCCTCCTTCATTTTAAATATTGTACATGGAGTCTACTACCATAATCCAAAGACCCATGCCAATGCCATGGTGGAAAATGGATTTAAGACCCCATTTGTTCACAATGCCCAGTTCAGGACAATGACAATGCTGAAAACAAAATAATTTAAAAAAACAACTAAAAATATTTAATAAAACAAAATAAAACAATACACAATCTTATATGAACCTAAATTACACAAAATAATTCTCATATAATTGGATTCAATCCATTAAACTATCAGATCACCTCAAAACACCTTAACAGTCACTGTTATTTGCATATACAGTCCATACTACACAAAATTTATCAAAATTTCCAACCCTTAACACATGTAGAGGATGGTCATATATAGTTTACCCAAACACTAATTCATTGGTTTCAGACAGTTATCTAACCAATTCCACCGAAGATGCAATCTTATCATAAAAGTTGTCAATGTTGTCAATGACAACATTGACAACTTTTTGCAACTTTTGAGTTTGGTCTCCAAACTTGGTCTAACTATGCCCAAACTTGTCCAATCCACCAAATATGATGAAATAAAATCAAATAGGACCTCTATTCCCTTTCTTGGCTCATTTTTCCACAAAATTACAAATACACCTAATTGGACCTAAAGGTCACTAAGGACCTAATAAGACACATCCTCCTACAAACACTCCACACACTAGGATTCTTGGTCCCTTTATTCATCTAGTGGTCTGGCTAGAACCACTATAAGACAAAACAAAGAAGGAGAAAACCCTAGGTTACATTTTAACAACTAGCCTACCTAGGTGCTCCTTTACCACTCATCCATCTTGCTTATGAAAATCCACTTTGCACTAATCACATTATTGTCCACTAGTCTTGGCACTAATGTCCATGTTTTGTTCCTCTCAATCTATTCCAATTCTTCGACCATAGATTTCACCCAATCTTCATCTTTCAATGTGTGTTTCAATGTTTTGGGCTAAAATTTAGATAAAAAAACATGTATCTTCTCTTTCCTTTCTTCTAGTTAACACACCTGCATTTCTGTCATGAATAATTTGATCAGGTGAGTGATCTAGCTTTACATACCTAGGTATACCGGCTCGGTTCTAGGATTTCCTTCAACTATTTTTATATGTTCCTATTAATTGACCTATCTTGCCATCGGTTTTTCTATAGTGTCATGATCCACTGATTACATATAAAAAACCCATGATAGTCTTCAGGTTTCTTCTTGCTGGATTCATCATTTTTCTCAAAAAATTCATCGATTCTTACACTAACACTTTTCACTATCTTGTTTTCTCTCTTTTTCAAGCACTTGTAGGCTTTTCTCTTAGAGGAATATCCCAAGAATATCCCCTCATCACTTCTTGGATCAAACTTTCCAGAATTTTCATCTCTTTTAATGTAACATCTACTCACAAAGATTTTGAAATAATTAACACATGGTGCTCTACCATACCATAAATCATAAGGGGTTTTGTTTGTACCTTTCTTTAGCTGAACTCTGTTCAAAGTGTAAACTACAGTGATCACTGTATGCACCCTGAAATGGTCGTCTAGACTTTGGGCCCCATTTATCATTTTATCAATTTATCAAATTTCTGAATCAATGCTTTGCAATATTTTCAATTCAAATCAATTTCCTTGATCAAATTGTAATTAATTCAATTATTCAATTATTTC
>MU228200.1:557488-608839 GCA_018584345.1 Thuja plicata | reverse complement strand
AATTAAATTCAATTTCCCCCATTTAATTAAATAAAATTCTTCTAATTTATTTAATTATAAAGAAAACCCCTCTTTTAATTAAATAAATAAAAATCCCCACTTAAAGCACTTTATTTAATGAAAAAGGAAATAAATTAAATAAAAATCCCTTTTTCTTCACATCCTCCTAAGTGGTGGGTTTTTGCCTCTTAATCATAGCCTTTGATTTTTGCCTCTTAATCTCAACCATTCACTTTCCTTTAAAAGGAGACCTCTCCTTCTCATTTTCATATTAGGTTTTTATAGTATTGTTATGTTGCGGGTTTGGAGAGCAATTTTTGGAGGAGGATTTGAGCATTCAAGCTTGGATATTGCAATTTCTCTCTTCTTATCTTCTTCTTCTTGCATTCATGGCTACTCATGTAGATTAGATTCATGTTTATTTTCATAGATTAAACTTGCATTTGTATTTCCTTTCATAGATTAATCATGCATTGTTATCATTTAGACTAATTTACTTTCATGCATTGCAACCATATAGAGTAGATCTCATTTTTATGCATTTGAATCTCTCATTTCATGGTGTACTTGCATAGGCACTAACTAGGTCAATCTGAGGGCCTCCATTTCAAACCTTTGCACTACATGACTAGAGAACTATGGGTCGATATTTGAGGCCTCATTCTTGAGCAACCTTGGATGGAATGATTCATAGAAGTGTGTCAACATTTTAACACACAATCACGACTTCTCTCCAATACGTATGAGAAACACCTTTTTGAATCATTAATATCCTAGAACAATCAATTATAGATATGTTTCTTCTTTTAGCAATACTATTTTGCTGAGGTTTTCTAGGTGCAGACATCTATCTTTTAATTCCTAATTCTTCACAATAAGTAGTAAATTAATGTGAAGTGAACTCACCTCCTCTGTCATATCTAAGACATTTTAGATTCTTACCGATCTCCTTCTCCACTCTACCTTTATAGATCTTAAATATGTGATAAGCTTCATATTTTTCCTTTAAAAAGATAAACCACATCATTTTAGAAAAATTATCAGCAAATAACATGAAGTATCTACCACCACAGTAACTCCTAATTCACATAGGACCACATAGATCAATATGAACCAGATCTAATATATTTTCATAAGAATAAGTTTTACTAATGAAACTAGAACTAGTTAACCTCCCAAGATGACATTCTTTGCACATTGCATTGTATGGTTTCATTAGGTTGGGAAAACCTCTCACTAACTTCATTTTACTAACTTTGATCAGGTTATCAAAATTTACATCAAACCAAAAATCTTCAACCTTAGAAAGAAGAAAACTCTTAGTAGTAGAATTTAGATGGAACAAGTTACCTTTTGTTTATTCACCATTAGCAATCAGTTCTCCTAATTTCCCAGTAATTTTGCATAAACCTCCATTGAACTCCAATCCAAAAACTTTTTTATTTAACTGAGCAACACTTAATAAATTGTATCTTAATTCATCAACCCAGTAAACATCATCAAAAATAGTTTTATCATTCAAATAAATGGATCCTTTACCTTTCACTAAACAAGGAGCATCATTCCCAAACCTTACCAAGCCTCCATCACATTCCTCCAACTTGATGAACTTGCTTTTATCAGCGGTCATGTGATGACTGCACCCACTGTCAATAATCTAGTTACCATTGTGATCCATAATAGAAACCAAATCTCTCTCACCTTATTTTGAGGGATATTTCTTAACTGCAACAAACACAATTTATTCTTCATCTCTTCCACCAAATTCCTCATTGGTCAAACCTTCCTCTGCTAGGAAGAAGGCTTTCTTATTCTTGTCATTGAATCTTCTAGGATTTTCCTTGTTGTCATTGTCAGAGCATCTAGAGGAAATATGTCCAACTTTGTTACATTCAAATAAATTCAAAGTCATCTTGACATTGTATTTATCTTTCCCTCTAGGAATCCTTCTAGCAATCAAGGCTTCTGGATCCTCCTAATCTCTTTCATCAGACAAGATAGATTCATAGTCATTAGAGTGACATACTGAAGAACTGTTAGACATCTCCTTTCATTTCCCAGATGGTGCAAGAGTAAATGATGACTTGAAAGAAACTTCAAATTTAGGCATGCTATTATCATAATTACTTAAATCAAATATAGTTAATTTCCCTATTAATGTATCCAGAGTAACAGTAAAAGTCCCTAAAGAACTAAGCTCTTGAATAGTTGAAACCCTAATAGAATACTGAGGTAATAAAGTTCTTAACATCCTACTTACCGCATCCTTCTCAGGAAGATTACCACCAGCACCTCGGATAGAAGAAACAACTTATTTGATTATCTTATTATATAGCTTAATTTTCTCATTGTCTTGCATTCTTATCTCATCATACTTTTCTCTTAAGTTGTCAACCTTTTCCTTATGCACATGTGTCTCTTCACCATAGAAAAATTTCAAATTATTCTATATTCATAAGAAATATATATCTTTAATACCAACATACTTTGCATATGAAAGAGTACTTGCAATAGCTTCTATAGTAGCAGTATGTTCATTCTTAACCTTCAACTGATCTTGAGTTAGGGTTCTTGGGGGGACAATATACCCATTGTCTACATGATCCCAATACTGATCACCCAAGCCCTTAAGATAGAGCTTCATCCGACCACACCATATTAAGTAGTTATCTCTTGTGAATTTAGGACCCTCATTTCTCATCATCTTGGATATTTACGTCAATCTATTAAGCTTTACCAATGCAAAGGAACAAAACTCTAATACCAATTGTTAGACCTGAGATTAGATTACTGAGAGGGGGGGGGGGTGAATCAGAAATCTACAAAATTAACCAACTTTAAAATCACTTAAAATTTAATCACCATTCACAAGATTAACCTTAATAGCAAAAAATGAAAATCAGTAACATCCAAGATGATCCACAAATTTGACACACATATTTATCTTGTCGAAACCCTAATAGGGAAAAAACCATGGTGGGGATTAGTACCCACTAAATAATGTACTCTTCCAAAGTAATCCCTATGAAGAACTTAACCTTGTTAGGAGTTAAAAACAACACTAGTAGGTGCTACCCGGTTAGGGGATTTACCTTAGGCCTATTAGAACCTTTACTCTTTTAGTAGCCTTGTTAGAGGATTTCAAATACAAGATAATGTGTCACCTTGTTATAGGATTTACAATAAAGATCTGTTAGGATCTACCCTGTTTGGGGATTTCAACTATTGTAATTATTAGGGAACACCAACAATAGTGATTTTCAAAATAGCACTACCTCTACTTGATCAGATCCTCTAAATCACATAATCTCTTCTAATCATACTTAACTCTTCCTTGGCTTGAGCACAACATGCACCTTACACCATACTTGCACAACACATGATTAACACACTTTGCATTCAACTTCAACTATTATATAATGAAATATTAAGTCCACCACCTTGATAAAACCCTAAAATGAAATTACAAAGCATCCTGCTCAAATCCAACATTCCAAACAACAAATCAAATACACAAAACATGTTTCCAAGACCGCGTCATCCTGCACAATGATTTACATATGAAATTGAGCCAAAGAGTCAATTTTTTTTTTACCATACTCAAAGTTCCTCTAGAATCTTCTCCACAAGATAAAATAAATCAATGTGATGCCACATCATCACCTACAATCATGAATAAATGTTACTAGATCATGAATCATTCATCATTAATCACATCTGCATTGATATCGATCACCGATACAAGATCTTCCATCTGTAGCACAAGAACACAAATACTTAACTTGTTGAATAATGCTATCTCTACTCACCGATCACTCATCCTTCTCACCAGTCACTCAAAGTAGTTGTGATTGCAACTGTAGCATCTAAACATTATTGACCACCATATCCTGTGACTACACAAGAGATACATTGGATATTTGACAAGACATTCAAATCATCTATCATCTATCATTAATTTTTCTAGTAGTTGTACCATTATACTCCATTTTATTACAACTCTCACATAAAATTACTTCAGCAGTAGCAGTCATGCATTTGACATCCAGAGGCATACCTAAGTCTCCCCTAAAGAGAGAAACCACTTAAAGTCACTAAAATTCATCATTCATCACAAATATTCTTGACAATATACTAAGAACACAAACTAAATAGTTGACATCAATGACAATATAATATCTGATCATCCTATAATTAAATCACTATGTCATTACCAAAAATATCTTACCACCACTACATCAGATATGCCAACAACTACTAACAAATATGTGTAACTTTCATACCTTTTTTTGCTTGACTAACCACTATCATCGGATGACTAGATTGATCAAAAATGATTTTACATGTTCAATACATATAGTTGTTGGTTCACAACCTCCAAAATAAACATATAAATTGTTATAATAGCTAAATTGACAATCCTAATGATTATTTTAGGGAATATGACAACGAACAATTGAGAGGGGGGTGGTGAATTAGTTGTTCCAAAGCTTCAAAACTTCAAAAAACTTTAAACCTTAATGATCTTAATGAATTACACTTTAATGCATAAATCAAAAACATATCCATAACACACAACACAAGGATTTTTGGTGAGGAAACCCTACTAGGGAAAAAACCATGGTGGGGTTGAAACTCATAATAAGACTATACCTTTTTAGAAGTATAAATTATTAAAAATGAAGAATGTACATGCATTTAGGCACACTTCCTAGAGCTCACTTCTCAAATACAAAAGGGATACAACCCTGTGGATGTTGGAAGTACAATAATGGGAAAGAAAGATACTGAGAGGGGGGGGGGCTAAATCAGATCTTAAAACTTAACCACTTAAAACAAGTTGATCCACATTCATACATATATGAATTTAACCTAACATCATATAGCATCAATAACATGAAATGTATAACTCATAACACAAAATTTGGTAACCGAGAAACCCAAATAGGTAAAATTGGGGTGGGGATGACACCCACAAAATCTTCACTACTGCAGCAAAAAAGTGTGCCTGTTAGGGCTACAAGAGTTTTATTGCAACATGCAATCTACTTGGTTAAAGGTTTGTTTGGTTAAGAACTAAAGATCATTACAATCTACCTTGTTAAAGGATTTCAACTTACAGTAAAGTAAGCACTCTGCTAAGAGATTTAAAATGGTCTGTTAGAACCACTCTGTTAAGAGATTTCACCTGATACACCTATTAGAATTTTCCAAGTAGTGATCCTTCATTATGCACTCAGATGCTGATGACAGATCTACTCTTTCCAATACCTTCTATGATCTCTTAATCTGATATGTCTTTACTCTACTTGTCACTGCTCTATCATTCTGCTTAATCTGGGCTTCTTCTCAAAATGACTTACTGTTCATCTCTCATGAACAACAACCCTTCTCTGTATATCTCTTTCTTACACACTTCTCTTATTTTATAGGGTTAGAAGCAATATTTTATGTCTTTTCAGATCTGGCAGCGAGATCTAGATCAACGATCAAGATCTACAATTTATGCTTCCAATGCATTCTGATTTCCTGACTGGCTCCATGCCATGCATAGTATAAAATAATTAAATGCGTAATTAAATTAGTAGACAAATATTAAATGCATACAAATATTGGCCCAAATCTCATACAAGTCAGCCTAAAGAGTTTACATCAAAGTTTGAATCAATCTTGACATGTATGCAAAAATTGTTCTTCTTGGCACTTAACATCTCTGTCGCTTGACACTTAATATTCTACTTGGCTCGGTATGATGTAACTCGACAACCTAAAACTTGCTCGGCAATGTTGCCTGACCTTGAATGTTTAGCTCGGCAGTAGTGATAACCAGCTAAAACTGCCTAAGTAAATGACTAAGTGTAGGTCACTAATCATCAACAAATCTTAGGGATTAACAATCTCCCCCTTTGATATTAGTGGAAAAAACACACTTATCATTTTGATTCATTCCATCCAAAATGTTTCCTAAGTACACAATGTACTCCCCCTAGGAATGTACATCATACTACATACAAAAATTTACATAGTATACATGCCTTCAAAAAAAAATATTTACATTGATACCTGTACTGATCTCCTTATGATGTATCTTTGTCAATCCTGTTAGATTCCCCCTTGTTTTTGTCACTGATTGTAGGTGGGGTCAAGTTATACTTTTCCAAAAACTATTTATGAAGTTGTAAACTAGACGCAAATGCAGAGTCCCAACTATCCTTGACAAACTTCATAACCTCTATTTTCACTTCTAGCTCGGCAGCTAGGCTTACTAAAATTTTTGCAGTGGAGAGATGAGAATCTCTCGTAACCAATTCGTTTGCAGATGAAATTTCTTTATGAATGACCTCCAGATGAGGTATTAGGCTTGTTTGAATAGTAATCAATTTGATCCTAATCTGACCATCTTCAGCCATGAGCTCGGCTATCCTCCTTTGTGCATAAGTCAATCTGTTAAAATGTAAGGATCTAGTGATAGCATCCATACTCAGTGAACTTCCAGTTGACTTTAAGTCTAGTTGCAATTTATCTAAAGCTTGTAGATTATATTTTGTGAAGAATTCAACATCAGATAACCTCTTATACAAAGAATAAACATTTTTTGCAACTGCCTCTAAAATTTCTACAAGAGAATAAAGTTCAACCTTTTTTACCGCAATCTCTCTAGAGACTTTTTCTAGTACTTTGTTCTCGAATTTCCTCTCAGACCATTGCAACAACTTTTCATTGGCTTCAATATTGTCATCATTTACCTTTTGCACAATATGAACTATCTATTCAAGAATAAGAGCTTGAGGGTTTTCATCTTCCATGTCAAAAGCTTTTACCAATATGTCTTTGATGTCATGTAACACTTGCTTTTGCTTCTGCTCCCTTTTTAGTTCCTCCTGTCTTTTCTTCCTCTTAAGTAGCTCTTGAAGAGTCTCAATCTGTTCATAAGACAAAACATTGGGATCCCATGGTGGAATCACAATAAATTCATCTAATGTGACATCAAGAATCAGAGACTTCTTCCTCATAAATTTTCTCTTCTTAAATTTAGGTGAACTACTGCTCGACTTTGTTTGTACAATACCTTTTCCAATTTTAGTAGTAGTCACCATTGCATCTTTTAGTTCAGTCAAAATTGCCTGCTGATCAGACATGCCTCCTGTTTTAAGTCCTGTGGGAGTTGATGTTGTAGAATGTGGTAGATCAACCAACACTTGCACTGCCTCTTGTTCTTTAGGCTCATTGTTAGTATCTCTTATCTCCTCACTACTATCTAGAAATGATTTCACAACCTCTAAAATAGGTGAATGTTGTGCAATTACCTCTTGTTCAATTGTTTTCTCCCTTTTTTCTTCTTTCTGAGCATCTTTATCCTCATGTTCCTTTTGAGTTCTCTCTTCATTTTCCTCTGTACTCTTTTCTCCTTCAACCTTAGTTTCCTTAATAGGTGATTCTATAGTTGAGTCCCTCGGGTCATCTTGACCCTCAACATCCAGATTGCTAGAGTCATCAATTGTCACATCAATTGGACTGCCAATTGTCAGATCAATAGTGTTAACTATCTATGTTTGTCCTTGTGCTTCTATTCCAGTCTTCTCAGGCTCAGTAGAAATTTGAACTATTGATTTCTGTGGTACAGAGGTGGATTCAATTTTAGCCTTCGGCTCAAATGTTCCTTCATCAATTTTCTTCTCTTTTGGAGCAACCAATCCAAAAATTTCCTTCCAAATCCTAGTACTCTACTGTACTATCCCTTCAATATGATTTTTCAAAATAGTATAACCTCTCTATTTAGGTATGAATTTATGCTTATACTCTTCAACAAATTTTTCTCTTTGTTTCTTGGTTAGCTCATAAATGACTTGAGCTAATGTGCCTTCCCTTATCTGTCTTTCAGTTGTGAGTGAAAATTCCCATTTTCCAGATAGAAACTCATATAACTCACTCAACACATTGTTTCCTATTGCTGTAGGAGTTAACTTGAAATTACACATCATGTCTAGAAGAGCTTCCTGAACCTTATACTTGTCTTCTACCTTCAATGTTTTGTACTTGATAAACTTAAAACCAGATAACCCTGCAGAATTTCTCAAGTTTTCACATACCTCATTAATATCTATAGGTCTCTTGAATGGTGTTGTTGGTATGTTGCTGGGTTCACCAGTTTCTGTCTTATCGTCATCACTTTCTGGATCCAAATGCAGTTTTCTTCTTGGTCTCTTAACTTGTAGGCTCGGCACAACCTTTGTTGCAAATTTTGTCTTTGATCCAGAACTACTCTCTCCAACCTTCTTTACATAGAATTTTGTTTGCTATGCTGGAGATGTGGCAGCAGATGCCCTTGTCCTTGGAAAATTTGTAATGGGAGGGGTAACTCTAGGTTTTTCTTTACTTGGCTTGGTTACCTTGGCTACTGCTGGTCTCTTTCCTTTTTCCTTAACAGTAATCTCTTCTTTAGATTCACTGACTTCTACTTCTTGTTCCTCAAATACATCTTCACCTTGTCCAGTAGATATGTCTAGAGGTGCATCCTCTAGCTCCTCATCACTCAACAAACCAACCATCTTTTTCAGATTTTTCACAATCTTTTTCCTCTTTCTTTCCACGGTTCCTGCCTTAAGATTCATTGAAATATTTTCCTTTGCTTCATCATAATTTATAAATATTTTTGCTTTAGTATCAATCTCCTATGCTAGGAGTGCTTTGATAGCTATTGATGTTTCATCGATATTAACTTCATAGGGAAATGGCTCTAGCCATGATACCCTAGGTGTCACAGCCTGAATATAAGTGTAATCTGTATCAACTAAGAAACATATCTCTTCATAGTGCTTTTCCACAAGTGAATTGGGAATTCTGGTCATCAACCTCATTCTCTTTTTGAATTCCACAAAATAGTTTCCCATAATACTATTGAAATTGTTGCCTAATTGCTAAATACATTCACTAATCTATATAGTAATAGGTCTATCCTTCTTCCAAACAATATTTCCTAGTGTAGGAAATGACTTCTGTACATAGAATAATATACAAACTAGCAAAGAGCCAAACTTACATGATGAGCTTTTAGCTTTTCTGATTGATGGTAAGTTCTTGGCTAGTTGTGTCAATTGCAGCTCAGCAAGGTCGTAGGTATGATTCTTCTTTACTATCTTCCATGCCTGGTCCATGGTTGTGCAGGGAACACTATCCAGTCGGCTCAACTAATAGAACTTGTGGGAAATTACTCTCACTCCAAATTCAAGTTCTAAATCTTCAATTGTAGAGATAGTCATACCTCTGTTGTTCCAGATAGCTCCAGTGTTAGCCGCTATCTCTTCTTTACTTTGATCTCTCATAGTTCATTTACCACTGATGACAAGATATCTAGTTACTCTATGTATAATATCTTTTGTGATCCTAACTAGTCCATTGTCTAGCCACATATGCATATTATGAACTTGGCTTAGGACAACCTTAATCCATTCATCCTTGAATTTTGGCAGAAAATCTAGGGCACAAGTTAACCCTTTGTCGGCTAAATGCTTGAATTCATCTTTCAGAATTCCATTTTCACATAACTTGCTGTAGGATTTCCTTAATTTGTAATCACCCACTTTGCCAATTTTAACCATGTAGCAGTATCTAACATCATGAATCATAAGTACCTTTGGTGGGATCAATGAGAGAGATCTGTTTAGATCACTTAGAATTGTGCTTTCGGGAATGGCTCAAAATTTTGTGGTGCACATGCATCACTCCTTACTAGCTTAATTTGTTTCAACTCCTCCTCCATTCCCTTGACTAGTGTAAAAGAACTTGCAGCCATAATCTCTGAAATTAGGGTTTGAGAATGAAGAACATGGTACCTCGGCAAGTAACACTTTGCACTGTTCAACTTAGGGTTGTCGATGGCATACTGACAAAATTATCAAAACAAACTTTACTAAGATCAATTCTGCAACTTCTTTGATTGCTCTGTGAATGCTGAAAATCACAAGGTAAAAATGAATAATAGAATATTCGTCCTTATATAGACTCGAAAGGTCAAGATAGGTAAGCAATAAATATTTTTCCTGTTAGGTTAGTGCAAGCCAACTGTCATTGGCTGACTAACACAACTTTCATACCACTTGGCTTACCATACTCATCCATCACACAACTTACTCGGTCAACCAACTCGGCACCTATAGTGCAGATACCTCTTCTCGGCACTTGTCACAAACATGTCTTGGTGCATCTTAACATATGCAGATATGGACTTTGGCACATTTACATATTAGGAACTGACGTAAGATTTGAAATTTAAATGCAGTTCCTTACATACCTCTATAGCTCAATTGGATATGGTGTGATCACCTGATCCATTGGATTGGGTGACCTTGGCTTCAGTGGATTCATTGCTGCTCGACTCTATTTTCCTTACCCATGTCTGGTTCATCTATGCTCTTATATCTTCAACAGTAGGAGTAGGAACTCTTGTCCTACACTCTCTCTTAGTGTGACCTATCTTCAAACAACTAAAATAGACTAAGCTTCCATTCATCCAACTCTTAGATTTCCCTATGAAATGTGTCTTTAAGAAGTCTTCAGGTGCATGTCCATATTCTTCATAGTAATGAGAAATCTTCCTTGTATTATAATCCCAATTTTAAGTGTTGCCTTTCTTAGATGCTTTTGTTTGTGTCTTTGATGTTCATTGCTGTTTAGCATTGGATCTACTATCTTGTGCTTTATGACCATGTTTCTGACACTTGTAACAATAACCATTAAATCTTGGTTTGGGAGGTGCATCACTTCCTTCAGCCCAACATTCATGTGCTTTATGTCCAAAATTCTTGCAATTAAAATAGTAACCATTGAACTTAGGTTTAGGATTGGACTTACCTTTCTTGTTTCAGAAAATGTTTTATGTATGACCTAGTTTTCCACAGTGGTAGCAAACAGGCTTGTTGTGCTTTTTTTTTGCATTCCTCCTTTCACCATTCTTAAATAATTCTCCTTTCTCAATAGATGTCTTTGGTTCAGTGTGACCTAATCCAGAAGAATTCTTTGACCTCCTTGATGCTTCCATCAGATTCTCAAAATGATTCAAAGCTTCATTAGGCTTATTCAACCTTTCATTAAGTTCCTTCTCAGATCTCAAATCATCTTTCAATTGATTGTTCTCAGATCTCAGATTTATCATTTCCATATCTTTCCTACTAATCTCCTGATTTGCAAGTAGCAGTTGATTTGCCATGTCAACCTGCTTGATTGTCATCATTTGCACATCACGTGTCTTTTCATCAAGTATGATAGTTATCATTCTTTTGTCTTCTTCTGCCATAGCTTTGTCATCTTCAACTTTCTTTTTTTGTTCCACTACTTCACATAGTCTTACTGTCTACATTTCTTGTTCTCTTTTCAAGTTTTTGACTTCTTCACACAGTACATTGTTCTTTTCTAGTAGATCTGTAATTGTTGCATCGCTCTCAGTAGAATCTCCATTCTGAAATAGATTTGCAGTGTCATCTTCCTGGTAATGAGTATCATTCATTTTTTTGGCCAAATCTTTCCTACTTGTCAATGATCTCTTCAATTCTTGTCTTGCTATCTCAAGCTGATGTAATGCTAGCTGGATCTTGATCTTCTGATTCTCAATGACTTTACCCAACTTGTAAACCTCCATCTCAAGATCTGTACTCACAAGCTGATTAAAAGCTTTTGTAGGTGAACTGAGCTCTGATACCAATTGTTGGAAGTACAATAATGGGAAAACAAGATACTAAGAGGGGCGGGGGGGTGAATCAAATCTTAAAACTTAACCACTTAAAACAAATTGATCCACATTCATACATATATGAATTTAACCTAACATCAGATAGCATCAATAAAATGAAATGTATAACTCATAACACAAAATTTGGTAACCCAGAAACCCAAATAGGTAAAATTGGGGTGGGGATGACACCCACAAAATCTTCACTACTGCAGCAATAAAGTGTGCCTGTTAGGGCTACAAGAGTTTGATTGCAACATGAAATCTACCTGGTTAAAGGTCTGTTCGGTTAAGAACTAAAGATCATTACAATCTACCTTGTTAAAGGATTTCAACTTACAGTAAAGTAAGCACTCTACTAAGAGATTTGAAACAGTCTGCTAGAACCACTCTGTTAAGAGATTTTACCTGATACACCTGTTAGAATGTTCCAAGTAGTGATCCTTTGTTATGCACTCAGATGCTGATGATAGATCTGCTCTTTCCAATACCTTCTATGATCTCTCAATCTGATATGTCTTTACTCTTCTTTTCACTGCTCTATCATTTTTCTTGATCTAGGATTCTTCTCAAAATGACTTACTGTTCATCTCTCATGAACAACAACCCTTCTCTATATATCTCTTTCTTACACACTTCTCTTATTTTCTAGGTTTAGAAGTAATCTTATATGTCTTTTTAGATCTAGCAGCGAGATCTAGATCAACGATCAAGATCTACAATTTATGCTTCCAATGCATTCTGATTTCTTGATGGGCTCCTTGCCATGCATAGTATAAAATAATTAAATGCACAATTAACTCAGTAGACAAATATTAAATGCATACAAATGTCAGCCCAAATCTCATACAAGTCAGCGTAAACCATTTACATCAAAGTTTGACTCAATCCTGACATGTATGCAAAAATTGTTCTTCTCGGTACTTAACATCTCTGTCGCTCGACACTTAATATTCCTCTTGGCTCCGCATGATGTAACTCGACAACCTAAAACTTGTTCGACAATGTTGCTTGGCCTTGAATGTTTAGCTCAGCCACAGTGATAACCAACTAAAACTACCTAAGTAATTGACTAAGTGTAGGTCACTAATCATCAACAAAGCTTAGGGATTAATAGTGGAAGGCTCACTACCTTAAAACATCACTACAATGATCATAAGAATTTTTATGAACTATATAATGATTTCTAGCTTATGCCTAGGTTATTTTTAATGAAGTACAGTGTAGATCTCTATCAAATCCTCTTTTCCACCTTCAGATGAGAAACTTAACCCTCAAAAAATCTGGCACACTTTATCTCCAAGAAGTTACACACATCCACAACACAAGATTTTTCCCTAATCATCTATATTTCATCAACCTTGGAAAAAAAAACAAGGCCATCTCAACCCTAATTTTAAATTTCATACCCACATGCAAAAAATATTAAAACTGATCAAAGTATGTCAGCCACAACATAGTAATGATCATAATAAAAAACCTTGAGCTCATAACACGGCCACAAAACATACCTCAAACTTCCAAAAAATGTTTTATTGATCAAGTCGGCCAAGTACATAAGAAAGCCATCACTGACTAAAAAATCCTTCAAATCGATCACCACACTCAATGTGAACAACCAACTCAACAAACACATAATTGAATAACATCCATAGGCATCATGATTAACACAAAAACATCCAAACCCATTCAAATAGTCAGATTTGGCATAATCTTCTCATGCCAGACCTCAAGAACACTATCAACTAACACCTGAAAAATGCCTTGTGTACCTATGGCCCATGAACCTTTTGAATTGAGGACACATCAAAATTCACCAAACATACACCCAGGTGGGTAGAGAAAAATATCAACCTAGAAGTGCACACCGAACTAATTACAGTCACACTGTCAATAGTGACAGACAATATAAGAGCCAGTTAGCATACCCAACCTCATATCATATCCAAATCATTATGCAATTCTCTATAACTTGAAATAAATGAATTACAAACTATCTACAACATCTCATGATGTTTGTGACCATTTTAATTTACTAAATGAACCTCACCAAACCTCCTAGCATACTGTACCATTGTCCAAACTATCCAACATATATGTTGACATCAATGACAACACATCCAAAAAATATGTCTTCCAATACATATGTGCCTATGCTCAACAGTTATAAGAATATATAATACTACAACACATCCAAAAAATATGTCTTCCAATACATATGTGCCTATGCTCAACAGTTATAAGAATATATAATACTACAATGTCGTACAACGAAATTCAATCCTTCCTAGGTGCACACCACTTGTGAAGTATGATATTCAAACTATTTCCATGTGTGGTCCACTTGCCTCCATGTCAATGAAGTCTCCCTTATGACCCCGACTACCACTATCCACACCAAAACCAAATAATCTTTTTCCATTCCAAAAATCCCTAAAGCATTATCTTCAGACATGATAGTATCAATATAGGAGGACCAAAACCACCATCATGTTTCAATTCCAAGCCCTTACAAAAAATGCTTGAATAGTGAACTTCAATCCCCCTCATGAAAATTCCCACCCACTAGCCACTTTCATACCTTACAAATATAGAATTATAAACAATTATTTTATGTTATAATTTTGAAATTTAGAACTAAATGAGATTATAAATTCCATACCTTACAAAATATAAAAGTATAAACAATTATTTTATGTTATAATTTTTAAATTAAGAACTAAACGAGATTATAATTTCCACGATTCTGTTTGATATTTATAATATATCTTAATAATTGTAATCCGCAAGTCAACATATGAACATTCATAAAGGTATCCATAACCAAAGAGTAATTCTTTAAGGTGAGTTGCTCCCTATTTTTTTTATTAGAATAGAAAATAGAAGTTTAATAAAATGAGAAAAGAAGAAATAGAAAGTTATATTAACAAAGTAGCAACCAGAATTCTTAAAGAGACTTTCTGCTCTGTCGCTCTGGTTCAAAATTCAAATTCCTAATGGGGGTCCCATAGAGTAGAAGGAAGAACATATGACAATGGCAATTGGTTCCAATCCTGGGATTAACAATGCTACTATGGATTTCAATAAGTTAGAACATGTGAACAAAAAAAATGGCCAATCTAATTGGTGGAAGAAGGCACTCATTGGGGACAACCATAAATAGGCTGAACATGAATTTTATCTTGAGTTCTCTCAAACTAAGGAAGGCACAACCATTTGTTTGCTCGACTCAGTGGTTAATTTTATTGTTTCCTCAATGAAAAATATCTAGTGGGGGTATTTTTCTCCTTTAGTCTAGCCATCAATATGGTGAGGAAATGGGTGTCACATAAATTAAAGCTTAAAGGGAGTGTTTCAATTAGTGCTATGTTAGGTTCTCTATTTCTATTTAAATTTACTACAGAGGATGAATTTGTTGTAGTCCTTTCAAGATCCTAGGCCTATGGAAATAACTATCTCTCCCTCTACAGATGGAAGCCAGGGTTTGATCCTCTAGTAAAATTAAGTGAGATTGTGCTATTTTGGGTTCACATGTTAGGGCTTCCACTAGAATTATGGGATGAGTATAACTTCTAATGGATTGGGAACACTTTTGGACACTATATCTTTATGATTGACATGTCCAAGGATACATATAGATTAGTTGTTTCCCACTTCTATATAATTTTTTTTGTTAATAAGACTCTCCCCAATGTCATTACATTGGAATCCAATTTGGATAAATGGAGTCAAGATTTGGTTTATGAAAATGCCACGATATTTTACAAGAAATGCTCAAATCCAAGTCATGTGATTTCTAGTTGTAAAGCTCTTGATAAGATACCCCTTAAAATTAATGATATTTTCACTTCCCCTATGGTGGTTACAACTCCTAATGTTGATAGCAATGGTTCAGAGGCTAAGATGATAAATACCCATTCACTAGTGGGTTATTAAAGTTGATGGGAACCCCTAAGAAAGAAGGATAGGCTAAGAAACCCTTTAAATCTATAGAAAATATATATCTACTTCAGGAAGGAGAAATAACTCCCCTTACTACCCCAAAAACCAATAAAATATCAAGGGAGGTCCCTATACCCTCCACACAAGGGTTTGATAGGAGTGGAGGCAAAGGTATTGAACATACTGAATAACTAAGAGGAGTGTGAACTAGTTATTCCCACAAAACTATTAAATTTTTATCTCTATCGGTTAACACTTAAAGTTTCCAATAACAGCTTAATATTTGTTATTTTAGAACATTAAACATCCACAGTAAATATAAGCATGAAATACACAAGAAAATTAAAATAGAGAACACCAGATTTTACGTGGAAAACCCAAGATGGAAAAAACAACAAAGAAGCTAATTCTCATGAAATATAAAAATGCCTGTTAGGGTTACACCAAGAATGGTGATTTGATACAAAGGCTCATTTCTATAAATTCTCACTACAAGAAGGCTCACTATCGGTCATCTCACTGCCGATACATAAGGGCTTACTTTTGATACACAAGAACTTAGTTTCAGAAGATATGTAAAGCGATAGAATACACTTCTAAGATCTACAGACTTCTCTGCATGAATGTGGATCTCCTTTGCATAGATTCATAGTCACTTCACATATAATCTACATAATCCACACATGGATACACTTTTATTTTTTCTCCTAATACTATTGCTTTTTTTTATGCCTTATACAACACCATGAGATTCACCAAGTCGAACACATGAATTTAAAATAGGTCATAGAAAAAAATTCCTGCAGTGGGAAGGAATGAAATGAGGACCACCATGACTGATACAACATGCCACTCTTTGGGTAAATACTCAACACCATCTCTAAGGTACTCGGTTCCAACAAATACAAGAAATACATTACAATACCATGGCTGGGACCGAAATAGATCTAGATAGGATCGAGACAAAAAAAATAAAATCTACCAGAGTGCATATTCTAGAAACCACAAGCTATCAGTGAACGTTCCAAGCACACCAAATAATACCCCAAACTCTCAGTACACATAAAAAAATACACAAATATGCCAAAAACATAGTGACCGATACACCAAAAGCTGAAAGAATGAGTATGTTGACATCACTGAAAACCATTAATGACAACACCATTGGATTGTATTAGCTTTACATTATAAGCATCTCCCCCTTATTCATCGATGAAAATATTCATCAATAACAAAGCACATAATAGGTAATAGATAATAGATATATGAAAATAACCAAAACATTCTCCCCCTTTGAAAAAAATGACAAAGGGCTAGGAAAAAATCCCCCTTAGTGAAATACTCTTCTCCCCTTGAGAGGAATCCTCCAAGCACTGATCCTAAAATATATAGCTATGGAAAGTACTAGATCAATGCACATAATGGTGCATTTAGTGAGCACTAGGAAGGGGTAGAACCCCCAACTTACCTTTAAGATACTCAAAAGTATCTTTGCACAAAGGTTTGGTGAATATATCTACAATTATATCCTTTGTGGGTACACACTCCAACTTTATTGCACCTTCTTCAAAATTTTCTCTGATAAAGTGATATATGATGTCAATATGTTTTTTTTCTGCAATGCATCACTAGATTCTTGACATACTTATCGCACTGGTATTATCACACATGATAGGAATTGCTCCATCAAAACTAATTCCTATATCCTGCCACATTTTTTTCATCCATAATACTTGAGTCCAACATTAGGACACTGAAATATACTCTGATTTAGCAGTAGATAACTTTACAAAATCCTTCTTCTTTCTTGACCAAGCAACTAACTGAGAGCCCAAAAAAAAAACTTCACCACTGGTACTTCTATTTTCTAAACAACCTGCCCAATCTACATCTGTATATGGTGTCAGTGGAAAATATGATTCAATAGGGTACCATAATCCCATATCTTATGTTCCTTTTAGGTATGTAAAAAATCATTTTTACTTCCATAATATGTGACTCTTTTGGTTCTTGCTAAAATCTAGCTGTCAAACATACTACATACATAATATCTGGTCTGATAGCAGTTAGGTACAAAAAACCTCCAATCACTAATCTGTAAAAACTTGCATCTTATTTTGGTGAGTCATTTTCCTTAGTTAACTTGCTTCTGTTAGGAATAACAGTCCACCAACACAACTGAGAGGGGGGTTGAGTCAGTTGTGAGATAAATTATTAAACATTAAACTTTATAAACCAAAACTTTAATCCAAATGATAACACAGTAAATTCCATCACAATAACACAATACTTTTTTGTTGAGGAAACCATGTTAAAGGTAAAACCATGGTGGGAATTAGCACCCAAAAATAATGTACTTAGAGTATAGTATCCATGTTAAAAGATTTATCCATGTTAGGAGCTTATTAATTCATTATAATACATAGTCCCTGTTAAAGGATAAACCCTATTAGGAGTCAAGAGCAATAGTGGGATCACTTCCTAGACACACTGCCTAAAGAAGGTTAAAGCCACCCTCAAGGACTTACAGTCTGAAACACAAGTTTATATAAAAAATATACAATCCAGTGAACTCTCTGACAGAAACTGTCTTTTCTTGGTCAGTTCCAATGAAGTACAATAATCACATCCTCTGCTCTACATCCAATAGACAATCAAGCTCGCAGCTTCCACACTTCTCTATCTCTTAATTTTCCTCTTTCATACATACATACATACATACATCATTATTGCGAGCGCATTGTCAAAGTTCATCGATGCCTCGTGATTTCCTAAACTATTCTAGAATCATAGGAATTGATCCTAATCCTTATCAATATCATCAAAATCCATTCAATTTCACATTAATGCCTTCGATTTGGCCAACAACCCTCTAATTTTTCCTCTTGGGATGAATAAACCATAGTTTATCCTTATTTCCTAATCGTACAAATAAATTCACTTAATTTATTCTCTTTTCCTATTATCTCCCTAAATTAATTAATTTCAAAATTAATTAATTTCTCATCTTTCTGAATTATGGGATTTTCCTAATTCCTAAATTCCTAATTTGAGGGAATAATGAGTTTTTAAATTCAAAAATTGAACTCTTACATTCCCTCCTTTAATGTGCTTCATTTTCCCTATTAATTAGCTCCATGATCTCTTCCACCTTTCCCTATCCATTTTCCTCTAATTATGCTTCTAATTCCTATTAATTTGCTTCCAACCTTCTTCTTCCATTTTCCCTCAATTATGCATTGATTTATGCATACTAATTTGTGCATTCCTTTCTAAGTCTTCAAATTGTCTCTCATTTCTATAAATTGACATGCAATCCTCTCATTCAAGTTAGAACCACTATCTCTTAGTATTCTTTCTTTCAACTTTGGCTTTTCAACACTTGTACATTTTTGTCATTGACAAAGAGCACATAATCTACTCTATGGAGAAAAAAGGAGAGCATTTGAGCATCACTTGAAGAGGGTTTTTATGTGTTATTGGCATATGTTTTTGAATTCCCATTTTAATGGCTTTTAAGATAGATTATATAGGTTTGCATATTGTTTAGGGTTTTGTGGTTACAAAATGTAAGACTAGAAAAAGGTAGAATAAGCATATCTAGGTAACCACCAAACCCTAAACAATATGCAAACCTATCTAATATAACATTAGAGCCATTGAAACGGGAATTCAAAAAAAATATGAAAATAACACATAAAAAACTCCCTTCAAGTGATGCTCAAATGCTCTCCTTTCTTCTCCATAGAGTAGATTATTGTTTCTCTTTGTCAATGAAAAAAATACACAAGTGTTAAAAAGCCAAATTGATAGAAATAATACTAGGAGATAGTGATTCTAACTTGAATGAGAGAATTGAATCTTAATTTATAGAAAATGAGAGACAATTGAAGAATTAGAAAGGAATGCACAAATTAGTATGCATAAATCAATGCATAATTGAGGGAAATGGAAGAATGAGGATGAAACAAAATTAATAGGAATTAGAAGCACATTTTAGAGGAAAATGGATAGGGAAAGGTGGAAGAGCTCATGGAGCCAATTAATAGGAAATGAAGCACAATTAAGGGATATGAAAAATTAGGTGGGATTAGGAGGAATTAAATCAATTAATAGATCAATATTCCTCATAAAACAATAATTAGTATAAATATGAAATTATAAAATCCCATAAATTAGAATTAGCCAATTAATTAATTAAAAATTAATTAATTGTGAAGACTTAGGATAAGAATGAATAAATATGATTTATTCATAAAGAATAGGGACGAATTTTAGGTCATTCATCCCAAGAGGATAAATTAGTGAATTATTGATCAAATTGAAGGCATTAGTGTACAATTGAATTGATTTTGATAATATTGAAAAGGATTATGATAGGTTCGAGGCATTGATGAACTTTGACAATGCGCTCAAATAATGATGTTTGAAAATGATTAAATATCATCAATGAACTTTGATGATGCCATAGGATTGAAATAGGAATAGAGAAACATCGATGAACTTGGAAAATGTTCCAAAAATAATGATGATCCACAATAGCATTGATGAACTTGGACAATATAATCGAATTGATAATGGTAATTTGATAACGATAACATCAATAAAATTGGACGATATTATCAAATAGGTGATCAAACGATATGAAGCATTGATGAATTTGGGCAATGCCCCTAGAATGATGATAAGATTGATTAGATTTAGAAAAGAGTGTGATTGATTCGAAAAGTGATTTAATTAGGCATCAATGATCTTGGACAATGCCCCAGAATGGTTGGAATGAGTTCAAAACAATTCTGAAATGATTAGGAATAGAATAGAATAGTTTTGAATTGATTTAGGATGATTTGATAAGGTTTAAGATTGAATAGGATCGGTTTAGGATTGATCAGAATCAATTTAGTTAATCTGATCAACCCTAAATCGATTCCGATCAATCCTAAACCAATCCTATTCAATCCTAAACATACCAAATCATCCTAAATCAATTCAAAACTATTCTATTCTATTCCTAATGATTTCAGAATTTTTTTGGACTCATTCCAACCATTCTGGGGCATTGTCCAAGATCATCAATGCCTAATTAAATCACTTATCAAATCAATCACACTCTTTTCTAAATCTAATAAATCTTATCACCATTCTAGGGGCATTGTCCAAATTCATCAATGCTTCATATCCTTTTATCACCTATTTGATAATATTGTCCAAGTTCATTGATGTTATCGTTATCAACTTACCATTATCAATTCGATAGTATTGTCCAAGTTCATCAATGATATTGTAGATCATCATTATTTCAAGAACATTGTCCAAGTTCATCTATGTTTCCCTATTCCTATTTCAATCCTATGGTGTCAACAAAGTTCATTGATACTATTTAATCATTTTCAAACATCATTATTTGAACGCATTGTCAAAGTTCATCAATGCCTCGAACCTATCATAATCCTTTTCAATATTATAAAAATCAATTCAATTGTACACTAATGCCTTCAATTTGATCAATAATTCACTAATTTATCCTCTTGGGATGAATGACCTAAAATTTGTCCCTATTCTTTATGAATAAATCGTATTTATTCATTCTTATCCTAAGTCTTCACAATTAATTAATTTTTAATTAATTAATTGGCTAATTCTAATTTATGGGATTTTATAATTTCATAGATACTAATGATTGTTTATGAGGAATATTGATTTATTAATTGATTTAATTCCTCCTAATCCCACCTAATTTTTCATATCCCTTTATTGTGCTTCATTTCCTATTAATTAGCTCCATGAGCTCTTCCACCTTTCCCTATCCATTTTCCCCTAATTTGTGCTTCTAATTCCTATTAATTTGCTTCCATCCTCCTTCTTCCATTTCCCTCAATTATGCATTGATTTATGCAGACTAATTTGTGCATTCCTTGCTAATTATTCAATTCTCTCATTTTCTATAAATTGAGAGTCAGTTCTCTCATTCAAGTTAGAATCACTATCTCCTAGTATTCTTGCTATCAATTTGGCTTTTTAATACTTGTGCATTTTTGTCATTGAAAAAGAGAAACAATAATCTACTCTATAGAGAATAAAGGAGAGAATTTGAGCATCACTTGAAGGGAGTTTTTATGTGTTATTTGCATTTTTTTTTGAATTCCCGTTTCAATGGATCTAATGTTAGATTAGATAGGTTTTAATATTATTTAGGGTTTGGTGGTTACCTAGATATGCTTATGTTGAAAATATTGTTTGGAAAGCTACAATGGAAACAATTGTTGTTTTGTCATTGATGTTAAACCTTAACTGGTGAGACTATTTATATCTGTTTGAGTACCATATCTATTGATTTGAAGAAAAGGATAACAAGAAGACCGAGGGAAATGGTTGAGTTATGGGTAAACACAAGGGTACTTGATCATTTGGCACTTTGGAAAAGTGATATGTTGTTTATCTTTCACTGTCAGTTCACTGCGAGGTTGATGCCGAGCAATGTGAAGTTGATGCCGAGTGAAGCCAGTGATGGTCGAGCACCAGTGAAATGCTGAGGAATATAGAAGCGACCAAACGAAAGAGCATGGTGTTGGCTGAGCAACAGAATTTTGGTAATTGATGAGATTTGAGATCTCTGGCCGACATAATTGAATTTATTGGAATTTGTGAAGTTTGTTATGGATATTTAGTTTTGGTCCACATTGATTAAATGCACGGGAAACCATTATTAATGCATGGATTCAAAATTTAATTGGTGATTGTATTGGAGAAATAAATTAAATGTAATGATGAAAAGATCCATTAGATCTTACCTAACCTAAGATCTACAATCTTGATTAAGCGGAAAAAAGATTTATCTGACCTAGATGAAGAGGTATATGATAACCTCAAGAGGTTATTAATGAGTATGTTGAGTATGCAGTGTATGCAAGAGGTTTGCATGGTAATATTTAATTACTCTTAAGGTTTACTCTGTTAAGAGCTTTAGAAACACTCAGTAAGCTCTTAAGGTTTACTCTGTTAAGAGCTTTAGCAACACTATTTAGTGTGTACTCGATTAAGAGATTTACAAAGGATTGTTAAATCTACCTTTCTTCCAAGGATTTCTTCTATTTGCTACACTTGTTAGAATGTAGAAAAAAATACTCATTGACCTAAGTGTATGCAATATTCAATTGTTGATAACAAATCCATTAAAAATCACACGTACACAGTATCACCTAATGTGATTGATTAATACCTTTGTTGCTCGGTAGCCTTGATTCTTGGTTCTTGATAACCAGATTCATCTTTTTTGTTGTTCTGCTTCTTGAAACTTGGGTCGTTCCCGGGAGATTTTTTCCTCAACCGGTAGGCCCTCTACTATTAAATAAGCTTACAAAGGATTGGCGAGCGTAGGGCATCTAGATTTCTGATTCCTCCGAAGAAGAAGAGCATACTCTCCTAATCCATGCCATTTTCTCCCAAAACAGATTCAAGCAAACAGTTCATTCCCTCAAGCAATGTTGTGCTTTGTTGGGGCTTTAATTCGGATGACCTGAAGTAGGAAAACTTGGATGAAAGTTTGAATTTGAATTGGGATAGGGACTGGATAAAGTGGAAAGGATACTTGGGGATGTGGACTAGCCAAGGAAAGTGGGATAGTCAAATCATTTTTAGTAACTATAAGTTTCTTATGTGGCAAGTGAAGAACTATGGGAACCATGTGAACTTTGGTGTAGGTCCTATAATAATGAAATGACATCATTTCTCTATAAAATACATATTCTTAATTGTTAAACACTATTTTTCTTGTAAATTTGTGAATTTATTGTACATTGGGGTGAAAAGGATTTTGTATGTGGGAGCTTGTAGTTTACACGAGCCAAGTTTTTTGGGGAGATGGGTTAATGATTATACCCAAGTTGACACACAAGGCTTAAATTTCCTTTCTAACTGGTGGGATCATATGAAACATTTCCTTAACTGTGTCCAAGTCTGTAGTTTTACTTCTAGGGTGGGCCTATCTGGTAATTCTTCTCCCACTTTCGTAGTGGTGAGTGGGGACCATGTTTGCATTGAATTTTTTAATCCTAATGTTGCCACCGTGTGGCATATTTGTAGAGGAGGGGTTTCTGAGCTTATTGAATCTATTAATGGATTTGATGTGGGTTTATCCATACAATTTTCCACCTCTTAGGAGGATAGAACGGTTATTGTGGGGAGAATCTCCTTTGAAATTGGTGAAGATGGTATAGAATGAATATTTGGTTACCTTCTAAGGGAAGAAAGAGGAAGAAAAGTAGTTGGGTGGTCAATAATGATATCCTCAACAAGATTTTTAGAGGAAATGAAGCTTTAGTTAAGATGCAAAGTGGATATGAAAGGGAGCAGTTACCACTACCATGGAACTAGGTTTGTCTCATGATAATAAAATATTTTACCTTATAAGGATGATTTAGATTTTTTTATTATTATCATATGCCAATCCAAATCACTTTAGAAACCATGATCTTATCTCTTTCCCATTTTTCCTACTTAACTCTCTGGAAATATCGGTCATTGAAGTGATGGAAAATGCCAAAACCCAGGGAAAAAATCCCATTCCCTTATATGATGGTTTGATTTACAAGCTATATACCTTTCGTTTGGCTCTTTGTCCTCCCAAACACATAGTTTTTTATGAAGCCCCTAACTTGCACTCCCCACCACCTACTAACATTATTGATGCCCTTGGCCCGAGTAAGAAGAAATATATCTTCCACCTTGGAGCCCTTAAGATTGCCTCTAGGTCGGGGATCCTAAAAATGCCCAATCTTTTTGTAACTTCCACGAGACCACGTGGCTTCCCCTGACTGCCAATTAAAGGAAAGAGAAAAACCCCTCCCCCTACTAGGAAGGCCAAATCCTCTTTTCAGGAGGTGTTAAGCGAGGAAGAAGATAAGGCTAGAGAAGAGCATAACAACCCTTCAAGGTCCATAGGCTGGCGACCTATTCAGTTTCTAAAGGTAAAATAGCTTTTCTTGTTGACTATGAATTTGAGGAGGAGGATGAGGACCAAGGGAGTAGGAAAAATATGGGGAGAGATGAAAAAGAGAAGACAATTGATGGTGATAGAGGTGAAATTGAAACTATTGATATCTCTAAGAAATTAATAACTAATAGCTCCACTCATATTTGAGAGAGCACGAAAGTGGAGCCTATTGATCTTACTCAGGACATGGAGCTAGAGGAGAATGTCAACTTATCTACTGGTAAAGATATGTGCATTGACTACCCGAATATGATCATGAAGCTGGATAAGTTAAAGACTAAGGTTGGAAAATTGAAAACTCAGGTCATTGATATGGAGAAGAAAATGGGATGCATTTCAAGGTTCATCCTTTGTGAACATGCATAGTTCTGCAACTTCACCATGTCTAATACAACATAAGGTGCTTGGAAAGGACGCGTAGAATGAAGGAAACTACAAGGAACTCTTCAAGTTCGTTATGAATGACTAGATTCATGTTCTCTACTAGTTGGGGTGTGACATATAAAAGTTTGTTGGCCATGCGCAATTCTCTCTAGTTGAATTTTATTTTTGGTACTCTTGGCCCATGGGGGCTTTTCAACAAAACTTCTCTTATTTTGGTGTTTACTGGTAATTTGGAGTTTGGTTCCAGTATGAACTTTTCTTTACTTCCTAGTTTATTAGACTTTATTACTTCCCTTCTTGAATTAGATTATAAGGTGAACATTTCATTTAGTTATAGTATGTTGTTAGACCTTGTTGTGAATATGATGGTAGACTATATGTCGTTAGTTGTGGCATAGAATTTGTTGTTTTTCTTTGGTGCTAGTTTTTTTTTTTTTTTTTGGGTTTTTTTTTTTTTTTTTATAANTTTGTTTTTTTTTTTTTTTTTGGGTTTTTTTTTTTTTTTTTATAAATTTTTATGTTGATATGATTTTAGTGTGTTGTTAGTCTTTTTACGCCCTTGGGTTTTGGTTTTGTGAGGGACAACACCCTTGTTTTTCTATTGATTAATTAAAAAAACAAAGTACTAGCTAAATAGTTAGAAACATGAGCAAGCCATTTACTTGTCTCTTAATGCACAGGAAAGTACATCTATTTGGTTGTCTTTATAGTTGGAAAAAGGTAAGAGAATTGTATTTGAAGTACAAGGACAACATCCACTTTGAATGTGTGGATAAATGACACTATGTTTTATTTGTAGAGAAGATAAAATCTAAATTTGTAAGAATTAAATGTCACTTAAAAGTATTTAGTCAATGATAATGTACATAATTTATTGTGCTAGGAAGTAAAATCTATAATAATAATAGAGAAATGTATTTGATGTGATCATAAAAGAATAATCAAAAGAAAAATCATTCAAAGTGGACATTTACCTTTTATCTATAAAGATCCAACTTCAAAATAAATAACATGGGCATAAAAGAAAGAGTTATATAATAAAATAAAGACAAGACATCAACTTTTTAAGCATCTAAAGATAATTAGTAAAAAATATGAATAGAGGTCCTTCCATTAATTCTTAAATTTATTTAAAAAATAGTTTTATGTTTATTTTTAAAAATCTAAATATATCTATGTAAGACATACAAGTAAATATTATCTTACGTACTTATCAATCTTAAATAACAAATTTAAGAGAAATACCACAAGAAATATCTTGATATCTTTTAGATAGATGTATCAAGATATTGATATTATTTTTATTTTGTAGATATCTACTAATTTATCTTTAATGATTTAATTAACAATTGTTCTATTACTTGAAGATTAATTATCTTCAGATTGACTTTTGTTTGTTTTAGGGTTAACCATTTTGAAATCATTTTTTTAATAATTTGTTGGTACTAAAAGAATGAGTGTGACACATCTTTGGGTGAGAGCTAAAGATTGAGGGATATCCATTCTATCACAGTGACTCAAGACATGATCTCAACCTCGTCTCTCACAAGAATGTGAACATTTGTGGATGCCGTGATTTAAGAACACATCATCATCCTCACTAATTTTGTTCAACTAATTAAACTACAATCCTTTAATTAATTAACAAATTTACATATTAACATTTCAAAAAATAAAAATTCATTAATTGATTGAAAGATGCAATAAATTTGTTTTGGACTTATAGTCTAGTAACCCTCCCTATAGACTTTTAGTGTGTCCGATTAACTTTTTCCCTATAAACTTGCAGTGCATTGATGTTCGATTAACTTTTTTCTTATAAACTTAAACTTTCATGCATTAATAAATCTTTTAATGTGACTGACGATGGCATGATACATCCTGGAGAACCATATAGATAGAGAGTGGACCTTATGACCTCATACATACCACAAAAACTCTCCTTAAACAGCTCTACCCAATCAAACCAAACCCAACCTAAAAAATACAACAATTAATAACAAATAAAACTATAAGTATTGAGAGGAAACCATTATAAAGACGAGGTGATGATGTGACTAACCCATACAATTTTACTCTTGTAGTTAACACTTCCGTGCACACATCTTAGATTCCTAGGATTCTTTGCTTCTCATCAGAGTTTGAAAAAGCTTGAGAATAAAGCAAGCTAAAATGTGATCCAGATAAGGACCCCATCTCAATGGGTATCGAAAGCGGTCGCTGTATGACGTTGAGGAAAACAAGCTCAATTCAATTCCATTCAATCGAAGGCAAGAAACGTGATGCTTTCGCCCATCCCCACCAATCAACAGAGACCCAATTATGCATTCCTCCAAATCATTTGCAAACAGTTAGGGGGTAAATCCTTCTATAAATACTGAAAAAATTCCAACCTTGTGAATCATTCTACCAGCTTTGATTCCCACAGAGGATACATTCAATATAATTCAATACAGTACAATAATGGGGATGGAAAAATCCACATTTTTGTGCACTCTATTTGCTGTGCTCTGCATTGGGTGGTGCAGGGGAGGCGAAGATGAGCTCCTGAGGCTTTATGAGCAATGGATGGGCGAGCATGGAAAGGCCTACAATAGCCTGCTTGAGAAAGAAGTACGCTTCCACATATTCAAGAACAATCTTGCTTATATAGAGTCACACAATCAGAAGAATGAATCTTATAAGCTGGGCCTCAACAAGTTTGCAGATCTCACCCATGATGAATTCAAGAACATCTACTTGGGTACCCTGTTTCGGTCCACAAGGTCTCCCTCTCTTCGTTATCAGTATGCCCATGGGGATCGCTTGTCTACAGCTGTGGATTGGAGAAACAATGGTGCTGTTACTGGTGTGAAGGATCAGGGCTCTTGTGGTACTATTATTTGCTTTTTGTTGTTGAGTTATAATAAGGTTTTTGCATTTGGGGTATCTGAGGTTTTGCAGTGTGGATTGGAAATCAAATCCCCAATTTGAGAGTTGATCACAGTGTACTTTTTCGTTTTTTCGCTTCATTCATTTTTGGATTCTGTTATGTAAGGTTTGCAAAATGGAGTTGCAAGTAAAGTGGGCTTAACCTTGGATGAAACTGCGTGGTTGAGCATCACCTAGATGCAATGAGTGCTAAGTGTTCCATTCATTCTCACGAGAGATGAGTTATTGTGAACCATTACTCATGAAACATGGGTCGATGAGTTTGACTCAAAAATTACACACTTGAATTCTCATAGCAATATCACAATTTGACTTGCTATGGAAAATATATTTTATTTATCAACCTACTTTAAGTTTTGATTTGTTTAGATAGTTCCTCTGAAATTACACTAGCTTCTTTTGTAGGACCCATTAGTATGATTTTAGAGGATTAAATAGAATGTGGTTCAAGCTTAAACAACTTGTCCTAACATTTGACTTGTTTAGATGGCTCATCTAAAATTAAACTAGCTTCTTTTGTAGGACTCACCTCTTAGTATGATTTGAGAGGACCACATAGAGTAGGTCATTTTCAAACATGTCCTAAGTTTTGATTAGGTTAGGTGCCTCATCTGAAATTACTCACGTTTGTTTTTTGTGTAGGACCCACCTATTAGTGTTATTTGAGAGGATCATATAGGATGTGGGTCAAGGTTAAATAACGTCTTCCAAGTTTTCATTAGCTTAGGTGGCTCATCTAAAATTACTTTAAAATCACACTAGCTTCTTTATAGGACCCGCCTATTAGTGTGATTTCAAAGGATCACATAAGGCGTGGATCAATTTTAAACATGTTTTGAGTTTTGATTAGCTTAGGTAGCTCATTTGAGATTACTCCCAAATTACACTACCTTCTTGTGTAGGGCCCATCTACTAGTGTGATTTTAGAGGATCACATAGTGTTTGTGTCAAGTTAAAAAATATGTTCAATTACTCTAAAATGACACTAGACACTAGCTTCTTTTGTTGGGTCTATTATTAGTGTGATTTTAAAGGATTGCATACTATGTGGGTCAAGTTTAAAAATATGTTCTAAAGTTTGATTAGTTCAAGTAGCTCATCCAAATTATTCTAGTTTCTCTATGAGACTTATCTACTAGTGTGACTTTAAAAAGTATAAAAAGAACTGCTTAAACAAATGAAAGCTTAGAATGTCCCATTTAAACTAAAAATATATATAATAAAAAATATAAGATACTTGATGGAATTTTTAATCTAAAAATGAAATTGTAAAAAATTGATGCCTTTACTATTTATTTTGAGCTGTTATGAGTTTAATTTGTTTCTTGGTTGCAGGAAGTTGCTGGGCTTTCTCTGCAGTTGCAGCCGTGGAAGGAATAAATCAGATTGTAAGCAAGAGGCTAGTATCTCTATCAGAGCAAGAGCTTGTGGATTGTGACACTGCTTCAAACCAGGGGTGTAATGGAGGCCTGATGGATGATGCATTTCAATTTATCATTGACAATGGTGGTATTGATACTGAAGCTCATTACCCTTACCGCGCTGCTGATGGCGACTGTGACATAAGACAAGTACGTTGTATATCTTTTCTGCACATATTCTAATGTATTGGTTTTTCATGTTGCAGGTGATATACTACTGTCAAAGTGCTGGTTTGTTTTTCAAATCAAAAAGTTATTAATATTGATTTTATGATTTTGCAGGTTTGTTTTAAATGTTTCTTTTTTAGTTTGTTTAGGTAGTTTATTTAAAATTATATCAAGTTAAAGTTTAGAATGTGATGTTTAAGAAATATTATTGGACTTAGCATTTAAATGGGAATTCAAATCTGTGATCACTGTCTTTGTTTTTCAACAATTCAATGTCTAATATAAATCAATAAGACTAATGCAAGCTCTTTTGAGCAACTACAGCAAAAAATCTATGAAATATCAAACCCCACAATTTTGAAATCTACTTATTTATAGAAACCATATAAAAGAACAAGAATCATAACTTAGAATTTCATATTAAATATTACGTTAAGATTTACATTTAAATCTTTCATAATGAAAATATAATATTTTTCTAATTAAACTAACCCTTAAATTAAGTTATTTACTTTTATAAAAATTAATACTCAACATTAAATCTCAAGTCAATACTCAACATTCTCTAAAATTTTGAACTTAGAGATTTGCTATATGAAAAAGTGTTTGAACTCATCTCGTTTGATATATTACAGGACAACTGTGCACAGACAAAATCTCATTTTTGTATGATTATGTTTTGTAGAAAACTTCCCATGTGGCAAAAATTGATGGGTATGAAGATGTACCCTCCAATGATGAGATGTCATTACAGAAGGCTGTTGCTCATCAACCCATCAGTGTGGCCATTGAAGCTGGTGGAAGGAGTTTCCAGTTCTATGCATCAGTAGGCCCTTTGAATCCACATATATTTCATATAAGAATATAGCTGTTTTTTTCATTTTTTCTTGAGACAATTGTTTTCTAACATGTTAGGAAAACAGGGTGTATTCACAGGGAAGTGTGGAACTGATTTGGATCATGGTGTGGCATTGGTGGGTTATGGGTCTGCTGGGAAGGACTACTGGATTGTCAAAAACTCATGGGGAACAAGCTGGGGAGAGAGAGGATACATTAGGATGGAAAGAAATATTTACAGTTCCCATGGAAAATGTGGGATTGCTATGCAAGCATCTTATCCAACTAAGAATCCTTCATTTGCACCTGAAATGCTTGAGCAGACTGCTGTTAAGAAGACCATTGGTTATGTTGCCAGAAAGGCAATTGCCAGTTTCTGATATTCAATGAGCACATCTATCATTATGTAATGGGCTTTTCAAACTTAGATGAAGATCATCTCATCTATTGATAATATTTATTTGGAAAATTACTGTTTAGGTTTTATATAAAGAGTGAATCAGCCTGATTAGCAGCTGATTTGGCATGAGTTATTTATATTGAATTCAAAATGAATGTTAAAAAAGTTGTGCTTTTGTACTTCTTGTCTACATGTCAAATGTGGATGTGTAAACTAAACCTTGTGGACATTTAGAATGTGGAATAATTTGTGTTTGACAAGTTATGTAAGAAACAAGTAAGTTTGAAAATTCTATTTAATAGGAGTGCATATATGAAAAGAAAGGAAAGGTCCTTTTATAGTCCATTATACCAGTCATATTTTTTTGGGGCTCTACATATGGTAACAGCAATATGAGACTACCACAAGGCATGCATTCCATATTTGTGACCTCTTTTTCAAGAGTACAAGTTCTCCACCACTAGGCCAACTCAAATGTACATATTTTTAGTTGAGAAAACTATATCATTGGAAAGAATGATATAATAAATAGAAAGAAAAGGTAATAAATAATATTTTTTTAATGTAAATACTGCACCAAAATTTTAAATATATATAATATTTTCAGTTAAGAAAACTATTGTAAATGAAAGATTTAGCGAAAGATAATAATAGACTTTTATTTCATCTTAAGCATGTGAGCACTCTGAAAGTAGTTTTGTACATTGATGAATCATGTGAAAAATGAACATGAGTGCTTTTAAATATGGACGGAAATCAAAAGACTCAAAATAACACTAAAAAATGAAAAATATATAACACTTATCCAACAAAATATTCTCTTACATTTTTAGATATTAGAGTTGGGATGAGCATGAGTATGATTGATGGGTTTCCTTGTTTAACAACAATCTAGGAATGTGTAAATATATCATGTCCAGTGGCTTGTAGCTTGTAGCTTGGTCACTTGATTGAGCAATTAAACACAGTTAATAGCTTATTAGGGAAAAAGATTGGTGCACTTGTTTAGCAATGTCTAAGTGTGGAATTGTAGTAGTGCAACATAGAATGGCCCAATGGGAACAGGCCCAATGGGAACATTATGTTTGAATAATTTGTAGAGTTTGAAGCAACTAATGTAGTTCACATAGTGTTTAGTAGTTATGACTCCACATCAATTAGAAGTTAGTTGAAGTGAGAATCTTTTGTAAGAAGTCTATCTGGGAATACTTTATGTTGCAATAGTTTCTTAAAAGATATTTAATCATATCATAAGGTGGTCCTTACATGTGATTTATATTTAATTGGGTGAAGAAATGTATTTGTTTCAATAGATTTTTTTATGAATATAACTCTTTAATATTAATTTATAAAAGGGCAGGTGCAATTGAATCATACCTCAAAGTCAAAGAAAGGAACAAGCCTAGAAAAATACCATTTCAACAAAAAAATTAATGTAAATTAAAAACATATAGAGTAAAAAATTAAGCAACAAGAACAATTGATGAAGGGCTACCACACACAACAATAGACATAAACATGGAAAATACAAGAAGAAATTGACCCACTTTCAATTTCTTCAATAAAATGGAATTAAAAATTCAGAAATTACAATGCTACAAGCACATGTGTTTAGATCATTACAAAAAAATCAACTATCTAAGAAAACTGTACAATTCCAAGCCACAATCTACATTGATGGAGTTGTCCTCCGTAACCTTTGTTTCCCCTTTTTTTCGACACCACTAATCACCTTAGAATGTTCTAGAATGTGGAACTATTTATTTTCCCACCTAAGAATGATTTTTATTTGAAAGTTGAATTTGGGATAAAGTTTTAAGAAGCCATAAGTTTTGATCTATACATTGGATTGATAAATCATTTACAGCATTAGAAAGCTCTCGAAATTGTAGAGTTCCTTCAAATATCTTTTAAGTGATATATGAAATTTGGGCCAATTTTTGGGCCCATCTAAAACTTCTTAGTGCCTCAAATTTGACTTCGACAATTTAAGGGATTTAAAAAATAAAAATATTAATATCTCACAAATGACAAATGATATTGAAGTGATTTATTCACCATTGACTTCATTTACAAAGGCTCTATGTAAGATTTTGTGTCCACTCAATATTGAAAAGTATTGAATATGCAAATGTTGATAATTGTAAAATGTCTCCTATCAATAAATATTCTAGAATGGGCAATGCATATGTATGTTATAATAGGGGCATGCATGTTATTATACTTGTATTATCAAGAATGCATTCATGTCATGGAAGATTCCAAGAAATTATAAGAAGGAAGAATTCCTAACAAAAATAGAGGTGTTGATGTAGAACAAGCACTGATATATTATTTTTCATAGGGTAAAACAAGCATTGATATATTATTTTTCCAATAATTACAATTACAAGTGAATAAGCATAATACAAATGCATAAATAATAACAACATAACAATGATCGTATCACAACCATGCACAAGAGGAAGCCTTTGCACACCTCCAAGGGTTCCAAGGCAACCCAAAAAAACATGCTCGAAATAGAATACACATGTTCATGAGATCGCCTAAGAGGAGCTTGGACAAACTCCAACGAGATACAAGAGGCCAAGCCAGTCAATAATTCCCGCCTACCGATGAAGGAGACTAAAACAATCCTTAGAATCCATCTAAACAAATAATCCTTTAAAAACCAAAAGTGTTCCTAAGATAATTAACCATTCAATGTTCATTAACTTGGCTATGAAACCATCTAAGAATTTCCATGAAGGAAAGCACAAGAACTTGGTCTTCAAAAACTTACCAACAATACAAATAAAGCACAAACATCGGTGCAAGTAGAGACACCAAACCACACAGACATCAATTGGTGAATGTAGGTGCTGATCCACAGAGACCACCCTTCCGATTATAATGTCTCAATTAGAGAGGCAGAGACGTTGAGCTGTAGGTCAGAGATGCCAAAGAATGGGGACATCAGCCTGCAGGTTGCAAACACTGATTCAAAGTTGGAAAGTTTCTTGATACTTAAAAAGTCTCAGGCCAGAGAGGTGGAGATGCCACTTTGCAGGTCGGAGGCATCTATCAATGCAAACATCTGAATGCAGGCACATACACCATCTATAAGCTCCTCCCAAAACTTAGAAAATTTAAATCCAAATCTTGTGTTGACTCGAACATACGGCTATAAAGCATCTAGCTCCACACCGGAGAGTATCCGATACATAAGACCAAGACCATAATCTTGATATCATCAACATAAGCATAAAAGCATGAACAACTAGAACGCGATATCCAAAATAGCGTAAACGCTGAAAAGAAGAAAATGATAGAGAAGAGTACATTATACTCAGTACTATAGCCACTGGATCTGGACCACCACCTATACATTGGTCCCTAAAAGTGACATGTCATGCCACTTGACCATCTACAACCTTAGGCCCACCACACCGCACTCATAGAGATAGTCACATGGCCCAAACAAGTAAAATGCACTCAAAGAATAGTAGACTAACACTCACTTCATACAAGTGCATAGAATTAGACAATGGCATAACAATTCCAATGCAATCTCACAGATAGTAGGATACCAAGTCACATATACACCAATGGCATAACAAGCCCAATGCAATCTCATAGATAGTAGGATACCAAGTCACATATACACCAAGTCAAGTTACTCAGATCTGAAAAGAGGTTTGATGTAGAGACTCAAGAGTGGGAGTGGCATCGTATGCCATGAGGTGGTCCATATGGATTAGAGAAATCTTTCTCAAACAAGGAAGCTCTACTATGTTGGCTTAATGTTTGTAGATGACTACAACTATGCTAGCTCAAGATTTGTAGATGTTCATGGCTATGTCATCCCAATATCCTTAAACGACCATGGCTATACCGGCTCAACGTCCTTAGATGGCCACACTAATCTTGTTCTATATTTCTTCCCCATTCACTTATTTAGTTATCACTTTATTAAGAAATCTCCAAGGGTTACCCTGGTGACCCCTTTGTTTCCCAACTTTCCTTAGAGAGTCACTCCACTCCACTAATCAAACACCAAATGAGGTCATCCTTTTATAACACTTACGTATAATGCACTGCCAATGCAACAAAATCACAAAGCAATAAAGGACTAAAAATTCATAAACCATAAAGAAGCAATTCAACAATGTAAATAGTTGATTAGGGGACAAAATGGTGCATTTGTTTAGCAATGTCTAAGTGTGGAATTGTAGTAGTGCAACATAGAATGGCCCGATGGGAACATTATGTTTGAATAATTTGTAAAGTTTGAAGCAACTAATGTAGTTCAAATAGTGTTTAGTAGTTATGATTCCACATCAATTAGAAGTTAGTTGAAGTGAGAATCTTTTGTAAGAAGTCTATCTCAAAAATACTTTATGTTGTAAAAGTTTCTTAAAAGATATTTAATCATATCATAAGGTGGTCCTTACATGTGATATATATTTAACTGGGTGAAGAAATGTATTTGTTTCAATGGATTTTTGTATGCATATAACTCTTCAATATTAATTTATAAAGGATATGTTTTTTATAACACAAAAAAGGGCAGGTGCAATTGAATCATACCTAAAAGTGAAAGAAAGGAACAAGCCTAGAAAAACATCGTTTGAACAAAAAAATTAATGTAAATTAAAAATATATAGAGTAAAAAATTAAGCAACAAGAACGATTGATGAAGGGCTACTACACCCAACAATAGACAATAACATGGCAAATACAAGAAGAAAATGACTCACTTTCAATTTCTTCAGTAAAATGGAATTACAAATTCAAAAATTACAAAGCTACAACCGCATGGGTTTAGATCATTACAAAAAGAAATCATCTCTCTAAGAAAACTGTACAATTTCAAGCCACAATCTACATTGATGGATTTGTCCTCTATAACCTTTGTTTCCCTTTTTTTTGGCACCACTAATCGCCTTAGAATGTTCTGGAATGTGGAACCATTTATTTTCCCACCTAAGAATGATTTTCATTTGAAAGCTGAATTTGGGTGTCACAAAGTTTTAGGAAGCCATAAGTTTTGATCTATGCATTGGATTGATAAATCATTTACATTGTTAGAAAGGTCTCAAAATTTTAGAGTTCCTTTAAATATCCTTTAAACGATATATGGAATTCGGGTCATTTTTTGGGCCTATCTAAAACTTCTTAGTGCCTCAAATTTGACTTTAACAATTTCAGGGATTTAAAAAATAAAAATATTAATATTTCACAAATGACAAATGGTATTGAAGTGATTTATTCACCATTGACTTCATTTACAAAGGCTCTATGTAAGATTTTGTGTTCATTCAGTATTAAAAAGTATTGAATATGCAACTGTTGATAATTGTAAAATATCTCCTATCAATAAATATTCTAGAATGGGCAATGCATATGTATGTTATAATGGGGACATGCATGTTGTTATACTTGTATTACCAAGCATGCATTAATGTCATGGAAGATTCTAAGCAATTGTAAGGAGGAAGAATTCCTAACAAAAATAGAGGTGTTGATGTAGATTTAGAATCGAATGAAGAGTATTGTAATGCCCCGCCAAGGAACCCTCAGAACATAGGGTAAAACATGCACTAATTTTTTTTGGCAATAATTATAATTACAAGTGCATATCATAATACAAATACATAAATAATAACAACAAAACAATGATTGTATCATAACCGTGTACAAGCGGAAGTCTTTGCGCACCTGCAAGGGTTCCAAGACAACCCAAACACACATGCTCAAAACAGAATACACATGTTCATGAGATAACCTAAGAGGAGCTTGGACAAACTCCAATGAGCTACAAGAGGTCAAGCTAGTCAATAATCCCCGCTTACTGATAAAGGAGACTAAAACAATCCTTATAATCCATCTAAACAAATATTCATTTTAAAAACCAAAAGTGTTCCTAAGATAATTAACCATTCAATGTTCATTAACTTGGCTATGAAACCATCTAAGAATTTCCATGAGGGTAAACACAAGAACTTGGTCTTCAAAAACTTACCAACAGTACAAATAAAGCACAAAAATCGCTGCAATTAGAGACATTGAACCATTCAAACGTCGATTGACGAATGTAGGTGCTAATCCACAAAGACTAACCTTTCGATTGTAATGTCTTAATCTAGAGAGGTAGAGACGTTGAACTCTAGGTCAAAGATACCAAAGAATGGGACGTTAGTCTACATAATGCAAACACTAATTCAAAGTTGGAAAGTTTATTGAGACTTAAAAGTCCTAGGCAAGAGAGGTGGAGATGCCACTTTTCAAGTCAGAGGCATCAATCAACGCAAACATCTGAATGCATGCGCATACATGAATCTATAAGGTCCTCCCAAAATTAGAAAATTTAAATCCAAATCTTGTGTTGACTCCAACATACAACTATAAAGCATCTAGATCCACATCGAAGAATATCAAATACACAAGACCAAGACCATAATCTTGATATCATCAACATAAGCATAAAAGTACATGAACAACTAGAACATGATATCCAAAATAGCGTAAACACTAGAAGGAAAGAAGTGATAGAGAAGAGTACATTATGCTCAGTATTGTAGCCACTGGATCTAGCCCACCACCTATATGTTGGTCCCCAATAGTGACATGTCATGCCACTTGACCATCAAGAGCCTTAGGCCCACCCCATTGCATTCATAGAGATAGTAACATGGACCAAACAAGTACAATACACTCAAAGATTGGTAGACTAACACTCACACCGTACAAGTGCATGCAATCAGATAGTAGCATAACAAGCCCAATTCAATCTCATAGATAATAGGATACCAAGTCACATATACACCAAATCAAGTTACTCAGATCTAACAAGAGGTTTGATGTAGAGATTCAAGATCGGGAGTGACATTGTATGCCATGAGGTGGCCCATATGGATTTGAGAATATTTCTCAAACAAGGAAGCTCTACTATGTCGGCTTAACATTTGTAGATGACCACAACTATGCTAGCTCAACATTTGTAGATGGTCATGGCTATGTCATCTTAATATCCTTAGATGACCATGGGTATACTGGCTCAACGTCCTTAGATGGCCACAGTAATCTTATTATTTAATCTTGTTATATATTTTTATCCCATTCATTTATTTCGTTATCACTTTATTAAGAACTCTCCAAGGGTTACCCTGGTGACCCCTTTGTGTCCCATCTTTCCTTAGAGAGTCACTCCAATCCACTAATTAAACACCAAACGAGGTCATCTTGTTATAACAATGACATGTAATGCACTGCCAATACAAAAAAAGAACAAATCAATAAAGGACTTAAAATTCATAAACCATAAAGAAGTATGATAATCTTAATCAGTCTCAAACCAAGAGCATGGGTCCCTCAAGGTCTCGTCAATGAGCATAACTTTCTATGTTGAGGATGCAGTCTCAAACACCATACATCCAAATACAAAATGCGAGCTCAAATCAAGCATAAAGAATGGCAATAAATAAAGGCAAAGCACAAAGGAAATAAGAAAAAGCAATAAAAAGACTCAAAGGTCATAAATTCCATCATTATGCAAGGAGCACTCAATTGGTCTCAAACCAAGAGTATGATTCTCTTAAAGATCCCGTCAAATGCATAACTCAATTATGCTGGAGATGTGGTCTCAAACACAAGCATCCAAGTATCAAATGCAATCTAAAATCAAGAATAAATGAAGCCAATAAACAAAGGCACAAGGATGCTCTATTAGCCACATCGCTAAGAGCATAGATCCCAAGATGATATGACATAAGAAGGCACATAGGGTACGAACCTTCCTCATATATGATATAAAAAATAATCTCAACCAAAAACAAGTATAAAGCTCTCAAAAGCATAATTTTACAAAAGGGAGATCATTTTTTGGCTATAACTAGCAAACACACAAGTACACTTAACTGGCATAAAATAGAGAGTTTGAATAGCAGTAGTTTGCAATTGCAATCTCCTCAATTAATTCTGACCATACAAACAAACCAAAAATATGAAAATTTTCCTAAAGAAAAACTCATATCATGCTAAAAATGGCTAAAAACTAGTTCTAGAGGCCACAAAAATTAAGGACCTCCCAAAAACTCTCAAAAATCAAAATTGGAATCTCGCGATTCCAGAAAAAAAAACTATTGGCTCCTACATGGACCATATTTTTAAAATCTAATAAAATTACCATTCCAATTTCACACAAAAAGACAAGTAAGATAAAGGTACACAAAGTTTCATTCCTAAACCCAATTTACACATAAACCCAAAAAAGCATGAAAATGAATCAAAAAAATGGGGAACAAGCATAATATCATACTACATAAAGATTAAAACAATCTAGAATTGATAAAATCAACGAACAAGAGAGGTATGAAGATCCCTGCCTCAAAAATGGAGGAAAGTCCAAAACGTGAAGAAAAATGCCTAAACACCACAAGAGTAATTAATAATCTTAGCAAATTGTAGCAATCCTACCACAATTCCAATGACCTACTACCCACCAAGAAAAAGACTGAATTCGCCACAAGGTGATTCAGAGAAAATTTCAATTTCAAAAATAAGAAGTGAGCAAAATGAACTCTTTTTCACAATAAATGGGCACTTTTTTGCCCAAATCCAAAAGGCTAAAATAAGATACTTCAATAAAATTAAATCAAAGCTAGGTAAATAACTAAAAAACCCCAAATGACTAATTTAATCAATTCCAATTAAATGGAATGCCACTACAACAAATTTTCCAGTAAATTATTCAATAAACATTAACATTAAAATCAACATCAATATTAATCACTTAACTGCAACAATTGCAGGTACTAGACTATGTATAGATAATCACTTGTTAAACACAATTATGCAAGGTCAGTCTAGATTTTACCAACATGATAACTGAGGGGAGGGGGGTGAATCATTGTCCAAAAAAAATTAATCCTTAATTTAACTTCAATCAATTCCACCAAACTTACTGTTAAACCTTAATAATAGAAAGATGTAACATGAAAGCACGATAATCACCAAACACATGAAACACTAGATTTACGTGAAAAACCATCTTAAGGGAAAAAACACAGAGAAGATTATTCTCAAATATATAAACACCCATTACAGTGACACTGGTTAAGGTGATTTTTACAGAGAATGATTCACTGCTCGAAGAAGAGGGCTCACTACTCAGAAGAAGAATGATGAAAAATAATAGATCCACCACTGATGCACAACAAAAACAAAACCAAGTGATCTATAGATACCTTCTCCTCACTACTTCTAGTAGCTAATACATGAATATTTGCACTATCCTCTAACACTCTTTATAGAAACTTAAACATATATGGAGACAAATCCTCTTTCATGCACCCTTTTTGCATAGATATACACTTGAATAAAATTTTCACAAGTATATACAAATACCACACTCTTTCCATTATGTTTTAACCCTTATTTATACCAATCCATAGCTTGTGAAGTCTCTCACTATCCTCCAATAAAGTAGCCAAATGTAATTTGAATTAGGTCAGCACTAATCATTCTTGTGGTGGGAAGGAATGAGAAGTAAACTACACCACATCATAACTAAGACCAAATATACCACCAAACACATTACAATCTGTACGCCTCTTTCTTTGTGATTCATGGTCCCCAAGATTTCCAAAGGCAAGGGTTAGTAGCAAAGGTTTTACAAATGATATAAATCCAATACACAAATACTACTAAAACGAATAACTCGAAGCATAACCAATAAAATGTAAAATCAAAGTAAAGAAAACAAATGAATGCAAACCCCGAAGCGCTTGAAGCTTCTATTGTTTCTCTCTACTCCTTCTGAAACGCTGTTCTTGATGCTCGGTATTGGGGTGGGCAGCGTCTATGACTTGAGAAGTGTCGAGAATTTGCTAATTGAAACGAGTGTGTGATCGCAAGATGGCTTGAACGCTAGAACCAAACTGACATAGTAATGGCGCATGAGAGCTTGAAATCCTGGATCCTTCAAATGGTTATGAAGGGTTTATTATATAGGAATTAGGGATGAAATGAATGGTTGAGATCAATCCCAGAGATAGGGAGATGAACGGTTGAGATCAACGGGAATTGGAGAAGCCATCAATAAACTCCACCTCTTCAATTTGTAAAGAGGAGACATAGTTTGGTTGACTGAAGAGCTAATCGTGAGTTACCTTTTTGAACTGAAGAGGTGGGTGAAGTTACCCATGTGGACTAGAGAGATGGGTGGAGTAACCCAGGTGATCTGATTGGAGTTATCGCTTTGAAGATAAATGAATATTTAATTCATTTATTTAATTAAAGTTTTCAACATGTGAGATAATTGAGTTCTTTTTTATTTAGAATTACTTTATTGAATGAAATTAAATTAATTTAATTGGAAGAATTTAATTAGTAAGTTTCAATATTTGAATTTAAACTATAGGAAATTGAATTTAATTAATTAATTAATGGTAATTAATCTATTAAGGTTAATTAATTAAATAAAATTAATTATTTAATTAATTTTGGGAATTTGATTAGATGATTTGGGGAATGAATTTAGAGGAAAATAGATGATTAATTAATGATTAAAAAACTATTAATTAATAGATGAAAATAAGTGTTTTTAATGTAAAGTCGCAAGCCTATCCATTTTTGGGTGTCTACATTTGCCCCTCTTTGATGCGATGAGACTTGTCATAGTGTGTCAAAGAATTTTCAGATTTGATCCTGCCCCAGTGATAGCAAGTGGACTATATGCCCCCTCAACAAATTAAACATATAAAATGCGTCAGATGAGCATTAATTTGTTGAAAAAGTGAATCACTATATGATGATGATGAATGCATTCCTATGTTAGTTATGATGTTATTGATGATGGATGCATTGATTATATGATCTACTATGCACATGTTTTGGAGTTTTCTTATGCAATAAATGAATGCAATCTACCATGCACAAAAATTTTGAGTAATGCATGTGTTAGTTAGAAAGAAGTTAATTTGGAAAGATGTTCTCTGAGATTGATCTATTTAGAGATGGAATGATAGAAAGGATTCTTTTTCTTTTTTTGATAGATATGAATTGATAGAAAGGATGAGTGTCCCAATTCGCTGCCCCTATTTCCAATATTTGTCATCATTACATCTTTTTTTTTTGTATTTTCTAAAATTTTGAAGAGCTTTGAATGATCCAAATCACATACCACCTAGATACCACCATGACCTCTTGATATCGGAAGGAGTAGAGAGATTGAATAGAAAGAGAACCTAGTGCACCCAAATATTGACCATCTGGGTTCAACTATGTTCCCTGTTTGATAAGAAAGAGAGCCAAAAGCACCCAGATATTGACCATCTGGATACCGCTTGTCCTCTGAATTAATCTAAAAAAAAGAAACCAAGATAGAACTCCTATGCACCTAGATTCCATCTGGATAACACTGTAAGCTCTTGATTTCTGAAAGGGAAAGCCAAGAAAACAAGGTAGAACTCCTACACCCCTAGAGTCCACCTGGATTGCATCGTGAGCTCTTGTTTGTAACATAAAAAGTGAAAGACCATAGAAATCAAGATAGAACTCCAAAACACTTAGAGTCCATCTGAATAGCGCTGAAAGATCTTGATTCTATAAAACCAAACAAGAAAAATAAAAGAGAAGGAATGTCCAATTCTTTCCCAAGGTTAAGCTCAGATTATGGAATTGCGCGGCTGCCAGATAAGTGATAGCACCTACCGCATTTATCCTAAATTATCATGGCCCTAAAATTGAAGTGAACATTCAACAGACAACAATCAAAGAAAATAATTCATGATCTATCATAGCTACTCTCCTCACATGGTGGATCTTGGAGTAACGTAAGAACATAACCGCAAAATATAGACTAACATCTGACTGACTGACTGACCTAGTCAACATTTTTTGGATGGTTCCTTGATGCAGTTGGATTCTTTTGATTGGCTTGATTCTTTGGATAGGCTTGATTGGCTTGATTGCTTGAGTGTGTCTGGTTTCAGTAATAGATTACTCATATAAGACTGACCTGTCTGGTTTGAGCGTATCCATCACTGTGTAAGATGATTGATATGATTTGATTGATTGATTATGATCGTGTTGGCAGTTGATCAAGTTGTGTCAGATGGGCCCCATGCTGGTTCGCAAAGCTCATGATTGTAACAATTGATAGCTTGGCTTGGTCGCCAGTTGCTTGTTGATTGATTTGATAGATTGATAAAGCTGTGTCAGATGAGCCCAATGCTGATTTGCAAAGCTCATGATTGTGACATTTGATTGACTAGGCATGATCGCCCTTTGCTCTCTTGATAACCGAGTTGGTTTTATTGCTTGGGATTTTGCAATTTTTCGAATGTTTTTTATGAAGATTGATTTTCTCTTGATTTCTAATCTTTTTAGGATTTTTGATGAGTTTTCTGATTTTTTTGGATTTTTTTAGGACATTTAGAGTCGCCCCCTAGTCTGGTGGACTAGTACTAACCATGGATAAGTTTTGGTGCTCAAAGGGGAATGTCCTTCTGGATATAGCTTGGTTAGTCATTCTTGCATTTGAAATCTGTTCAAGCTTTTGGAGTTCATTGATGGTGAAGCTGGATTTGAACACTTGGCACCTATTTGTCAGGTTTTCACCAAGGTACCTACTCAATAGCGCATGATTGCCAGGTTTTCACTGAGAGAGCAATTTTGTTTGTCTTGAATTTTTTTTCTTTTTTGATTTTTTTTGTTTTTGTCATCATCAAGGTGCCTGATTGCCAGGTTTTCACCAAGGTAACATTTTGTATTTTCTAGTTTTTTTTGGTATTTTATGGATATGTAGATAGGTGCCTTAACCATAGAAACCTCAAGGGTAGAACCTCTTGAGGTGCATGTTGTTGATGTATCTGGGGAGCTGATCTCCTTTTGGTGTCGCTAGTATGAATGCCCCACTCTGAGTAGAGTTGATAATGATAAATGGGCCTAACCAGTTAGGCTCAAACTTTCTGGGTTTGACTCACTTTGCTTGGTTCTTTTGATTTTCCATGAGGACAAGGTCTACTACCTCAAATGTTCATGGTTCACCTTCTTGTGATAGTTTCTTCTAAGGCAATTTTGATATCCTTGTAAGTGGTTGAAGGCATGTTGTCTTCTTTCCTCTAGTAACTCCAGTTCACTAAGCCTTGCTACTCTATAGTCCTCATTTGTAATCAAGTTCTTCAAAGATATCCTTAGGGATGGGATTTCCACTTTGAGGGGCAATACTTCCTCTGATCCATAGACTAGGGAGAGAGGAGTGGCTCCTGTAGGTGTTCTCACACTAGTTCTGTATGCCCATAATGCGGGACTAAGCTGTAAATGCTAGTCTCACCCTGATTTGTTCATTGTTTTCTTCAAGGTTTGCAAGATTTTTTGTTTGTAGCTTCGGCTTGGCCATTCCCTTGAGGATAATAAAAGGAAGAGAACCCTTGTTTGATATGGGACTGTTCGCATAGCTCTTCAACATCTTTGTTCTGGAAAGGTGTACCATGATCTGTCAGGATAGTTTGAGGGATCCCGTATCGAAAGATAATGTGGTTAAGTATGAACATTGCTATTTTCTTTCTAGTGATGTAAGTGAGGGGAATTGCCTCCACCCACTTGGTGAAGTACTTATTTTCTACTATGGTGTATTTATGTCCATTTGCTGAAGAAGGTGTAGTTTTGCCCACTAGGTCAAATCCCCACATGGAAAAAGGCAATGGTGATGTGATAGGATTTAGTTCCTGGGCTGTGCATGGATGAGGTCTCCATGAATATGACACTGTCTACACCTTTGAACATGTTTGTGTGTATCTATCTCTATTTTGAGCCAATAGTATCCCATGCGGATGATCTTCTTAGCTAAGTTGTTGCCACCTCCGTGGGTTCCACAAATTCCTTCATGTACCTCGTACAAATCTTTCTGGGATTCTGTGGAAGTGAGACATCATAGTAGCATTCCATCTAGACTTCTTCTATATAAAATAGTTGAGAGGATGGTATACCTAGAGGCTTGGCAGATGAGGGACTTTCTTTGGTTCCTAGACAAGTTGGGAGGTAAGACACTATTTTGGAGATAGTTATAGACATCTTGGTACCATGGTGATTTAGGACCAACAAGGATGCATGTTGATTCTGTGATAGATGCTTGGTGTGATGGCACCAAGAGTTTCTCTACTAGAAACTAGAATCTTGTTTCATTGCCTAGCATATCAATCAGTGATGCTGTGGTAGTCATCGCATCTGCAGCTTTGTTCTGTGCTTGTGGGACTTGCTCGAAGAAGATGTAATGGAACTTGGTGCGTAGTGTTTACATCTGTGCTCTGTATGGTATGAGCTTCTCATATTTGGTGGTATAATCATTTTTGACTTGACTAATGATCAACTACGAGTCTCTAAAGACATTTAGGTTCTTGATTCTCCATTGAATTGCTATCTTTAGACCGATGACCAGTGCTTCATATTCTGCTATGTTGTTAGTGCATGGGAAGTTGAGTTTGAAATGATTTGGATTTGTATCATGATCTAGAGTGATAAGCACTATCCCTACCCCCACACCATGGTTCGTGCATGACCCATCAAAATATAGTTGCCATACCTCGATCGCTGGTTGTAGTGTCATAATAGATTCGTCAGGAAAGTCAGAAATAATAGGCTGATGGTCCTGAATGGGTGCCTCTGCTAGTTGATTTGCGATCACTTTCCCTTTGATGGCCTTTCTGTCTATATACTCAATGTCAAACTCACTTAAGATCATTACCCACTTCGCAAGTCATTTGGTGAGCATTGTTTTGCTTAGGAGGTACCTTAAAGGATCAATATGTGTGATCAACTTTGTTTGGTGACTCAACATATAATGTCTTATCTTCTAGGAAGCGAAGAAAACTGCAAGGCATGACTTTTCAATTGGTGTATAGTTGAGCTCATATCCTACCAATGTTCTTCTTAGATAGTAGATGACCCTTTCTTTACCTGCGTCGTCATGTTGTGCCAAGAGTACACCTAATGTTGACTCCGTTGCTGAGATATACAAAAGCAATGGTCTACCTTGGACTGGTGGTGCCAATATAGGAGACTTGAGGAGGTAGTCCTTGAATATTTGGAATTCTTGTTTGCATTGCTCTGTCCATATGAATTTGATGTCTTTGTATAGTAGATGTTGGAATCGGTGGCACTTGTCTGCTAGCTGAGCTATGAAGCACCTGATTGATTGGAGCCTTCCTTGTAACCCTCTTAGTTGTCTCAGGTTTGATGGTGGAGGCATGTCCAGTATTGATTTGACTTTCTCTGGGTCTACTTTGATGCCTCTATGTGAAACTATGAACCCCAGTAGCTTTCCTACTGTGACACCGAATGTACATTTCTTTGGGTTTAAACGGACTTTTTATTGCTACATTCTATCAAAGATTGGTCCCAATACTTGTAGATGATCTTTGTGAAGCATTGACTTGGCTAGTATGTCGTCCACATAGTCTTCCATTGTTTTTTGGATGAGATCATGAAATATTGTTGTCATAGCCCTTTGATATGTTGCACCCGCATTTTTGAGACCAAATGGAATGACGTTCCAATAGTAAGTGCCCCAAGGACATGTGAAAGCTATTTTATGTTGATCCTCGGGTGCGATCCTTATCTGATCATACCCTGAAAATCCATCCATGAGTGATAGCATTTGATTTCTAGAGGTTAGATCTACTATCATATCAATGTTGGGTAAGGGAAAGTCATCTTTGGGACAAGCTATGTTGAGATCTCTGAAGTCTGTGCAAATCCATATCTGACCACTGTGCTTTGTAACTGGCACCAAGTTATATATCCAGTCTGCATATGGTATAGGTCTTATGTGTTGGAAAGTTGACTTCCTGAGGATGCATGACTCATTTTGTGTTGTCATCATGGAAACAAAGTCATGTTTAGTTTCTGTCATGAAAGACAAAATGACTAAGTATGAAAATAGGGCAGACAGAGATACTCAGTGATCAGCACATCAGCGCACATGCAAGAGATTGATTCAGCTTATGCACGTTCAGATATAAGTTTTATGACATGTGTACATGCTACATCCAGACACACATAGTACGGAACTATAGTACGACAAAGTTACAGGCAGATCAGTAGACCAGCAGTCCAGAAGACAGAGCATGGAAGCCGACTACTGTTTTGATCAGCGTGAATTATTTTGTGATGTAATGGCTAAGAACCTTTTGTTATATGTTTTTAATGATGTAATTATCATTGTAGTAAACACACTTGAGACGACTTGTTCAAAAGCGTTGTATATTTTGTTTTAGGGCCGACTAGTGTTTTGTTTTGGGTCGCGCCTATTCGGATATGAACATATAAGTATGTAATGTAAAGTAATGTTAGAGGAATCAATTATTATGCAAGAGGAAGATATAGAGGGACAGTATAATGAAGTCATTATATGATATAGCTCTTTAAGAGAGTAAGAGAATTTGCGCATACACGGAACTGATCAGACAACAGTGTCATCACAGCAGTTCATTTTGATATAGTGCATATCATCTTTCAGAAGGTTGTAGCCTTCATCTTATTGGGTAGTGAGCCATATACCTTTAACAAGGTTTTGTAAAAGACTCCTAACAGGGTCAGACCTTTAACTAGGTCATTGTACTCATATTGTAAAGACTGCTTCTAACAGGGAAAAAGAACTCTCACAAGTTCATTATACTTAGTACAATATTTGTGGGTACTAATTCCCGCTGGGGTTTTCCTCTGATCAAGGTTTCCCTGTAATCATATCATGTGTTATGAGTTCTTATGTTAAGCTTCCTTCTATGTATGTTTTATTTATGTTTAAAGTTTCTGAAAAGTAATTAATAGACAAACAGTGATTCACCCCCCCTCTCAGTGTTTCTAACAATTGGTATCAGAGCTCTGGTCCTCAGCAAATAAGTTTAACCACTTGAGGTGATCATGGACTCAGTAGAAGAAAAACACTTGAAAAATAATCTTGAAGCAGCTCTTGAAGATTTTGATAGATCTGAAAAAGAAAATGAAGAACTTAGATTGAAAGTTGATGGCTCACAAATGCTTATCAAGAAACTAAGAAAAGATTTGAAAGATTGTACTACAAGTGACTTAGGGAAAATGATCAAAAATCTCAATGAACAGAATATGTCTCTGAAAGATAAAATTGAGAATCTAGATGAACAACTCATAGACAGCCAAATTTCTATTGAAGAAAAGATCAAAGAAAACAAACAACTAGATGATGAACTTTTAAAAGAAAACATGAAAGTTCTGGAATTGGAAATATAAAAAAGAAGTTGGAATCTGAATTAACAGAAGCTAAGGATAAGATTGATAAACTCCACACAAGTTCTAATTCACTTCAATCTCATCTCAATGCACAAAAGCAAAAAGGTGACACTACTTGTCTTGGATTCAATAAAACACAAACTGAAATCAATTCATTACAAGAAAGAGAGAAACTTCATGAAGCATCTTCAGAAGCAAGGAAAGTTGAAAATGTTAAAGAGATTAAAACAAATCTACCAAAAAGGGAAATCAAGCAAGTTAACAGAACTTGTTATGCATGCAACAAACATGGTCATTTGGAAAGAGATTGCAAAGAGGTAAGACCTTTTAATGGTTATTGTTTCTCTTGTAATAAATTTGGTCACAGGGCTATACATTGCAGAACAAATCAAAGATATCAGTCACAGTAGAATCAAAGAAGAATGAATCAAAACAATCAGAGAAATCAACCTCAAAGGAATCTGCAGAAAACTACATGTCAGATATGTAACTACAATGGACACATAGCAAAGCAATGTAGCATGATGAACAAGAGCATCAGACCTCCTATCATTTGTCACACATGTGGAAAGGCTAGACACATCTCAAGGTTTTGTAGATCCAAAACTCAAAAAAAAGATCCTAAGAAATCACTATTTGAAGAGAAAGGAGAAGTTAAGTTTGTTCAAGCAAATGAATATTCAAGAAAAATTTGGGTTGAAGTAAAGAAGTACAATGATGTTGACAAAGTAGTTGATGCATCCACAGTGGACGCACCCTCTACTTCTGCTTGAATAGACCTTCTTGGTCTTAGGGGGAGCTATTCTAGCTCAAGACCCCTGCGTGGCTGGAATACTCATCTCTGAGTATGCGCCTATGATATCATGGTTACAAGAACATAATATTGCTATGTGCATTCACACACTGTCTAAAATGCATCAGGATCTAAGTTTCAAAATCTCTAAGTAATTTGTGTACTATTGCAAATATTAAATGCGATAGATTGTATAAAAGAAAGTAAGTTTTCAATCTTTCTCACACTTGCATTTGAGATCACAAAATTTGGAGAGCATTGAAGCACTAAACATCAAGGCATGAAAGCATAACAAATTTGGCAGTTGAGTGAATAGGCAAGGAGTTTGAAACTGAACCCTAGCAGTCACGCCATTTTGGAATTTCGTGAAACCGTACTTAAGAAAGTTCCAAGTAAGTATGGCAACCCCAGTTGTGTTTGATATAGCAGAGAAGAAGAGATTTGTATTCAAGAGGCATCCATTCAAATCCATACTGGATGATGTGGAAGGGGCTTTCTCCAAAACCCTGCTACGTGTTGTTCACGTGGAAGATATTTGCGCGTATATTTACTGTAAGAAGGAAATAGTAGGAGATGTCAGCATAGCCACTCATATGGGATCAATGATGAAACCTAATTACACATTCAAGGATGAGTTCACGCACTTGACAGATAACCCTATTTTCAAATACTTGAATGCGCATGAGTTTGAGGAGCGAGAGTGGGTGAAGATTTTGTTAAGCAGAATACATGATGATCTTTATTGGATTGGTGAAGTCCCTGTGTGCATCACTACAGACCTAATCCATGAATTAACTAGACTTCCCAAGACTGGACCAGTTTTTCCTATTGGTAAAGATGTCAAGAAACAAATTGAGCAAGTTTGCCTATCTAGGAGTGACAAGCACGGAATGACAGTTGACCCTATCAAAGAATATGACATAAAACTTTTAACAATGATACTTGGGTATAAGTTTCAGCAAGCATGTAGGTTGAACAGTGTCTCTGTAGCAACAGTCCTAGCAGCTATAAGAATGGTGAAGGACAACACTCAATACAACCTATGTGAGATCTTGCGCGGTAAATTGATTGACAACATTCAAATTATCAAGCATGACAGGAGAAAGACATTCAGGTTTGGATCTCTGATCATCTACTTGTATTTCCATATAGTTGGAAAGGTTGAAAACCTTTACCTAGACAAGAGAAAACCCACAATGTCTCATATTTCTCTTAAAGTCACCTTAGAGAGCAGTGCAAGGGATGCCATGGATATGGATATAAAGACATTCAGGATAAAAATGCAGAATAGGTTCAGACTATTTGAGAAGATAGTTGACAAATACAAGGATACCATATGTTTCATTATAGAAACAAATTACACATGCATGGAGGCAGTTGAACCTAGAACCAAATGGATTCATCCTCTTGGTTACGAAGTGGAAGATCATGTGTTAGAAGGATATCTACAAGTTCTATTGTCAGCGCCCAAAGATCCTAATGAGCCTAGGTGGGGCACTTACAGAGAGAAGACCAATGAAGTGGATACTATCTTACATAGTGCTGATAATAAAAGGAAAGCATCCAGAATTACATCTAACACATTGAAAGTTCATGGAGTCACTCAAGAAGATCTTGAAAAATCCAAAGATGCCAAGATAGCAAAAGAACTTGAGAAAGTTGAATAGATCCAGAAGAAGCAGAAAGTAGAGAGCACCTCTGCGCCCTCTACCACCATTGACTTAGATTCATCTCCACTGTCTACACCAAGCAAGAAGACTAGAGGATGAAAATAGGCCCCCACAAATCACCCATCCTCAAGGAACACTTGGAGCAAAGCAAAGAATAATCAAGCTCCTCCTGAGGTAGGATTTAAACCTAGTCTAAATGTGTTAAGAAACAGGATTGTAAATGAAGGGAGATTAGATACACTCTCTAAAGTCTATGACAAATATCAAGAAATTGATAAGACTGAGATACACTCTATGATCATATCTCATATGATCAAGTTCAAAAAGACAGTTCTTGAACTCAAGACAGTGATACCGGATCAGTTATGGAACTTGTTGGAGATCATGAAAATACATGCAATTGAGGAAGACATGATGATAAGAGAAGAAACATTGGATATTCTTCTTCCTGTATGCTCACATGATGAGAAGGCTATATTATTAGATCTGGTGAAGCCTCATCTCTGAACTAAGACAAGGACCTTACAGATTATGAACAAAGAATAGGATCAGATAGGTAAGGAGACTGAAAAGGCATTTGCACAAGTGTTTATGGATAGACACATGTATCCACCAATGACACCTATAGAAAAATTTACTCCATCTCCTCCCAAATAGGTTACAAAACTAGTGGTTTAGATTGCACCTATGATAGGTCCATAGGCTTCAGCACCCACAGTGACAATAACTTCTGATACAGATAAAGATTCAGAAGACACTATAGTAGTTGACAATGTCAAGATATCCATGACTGCATCTGAAAAAGATATGGACAAAGTTGATAAGGCATTTGTAAGCA
>MU228200.1:544310-557018 GCA_018584345.1 Thuja plicata | reverse complement strand
ATGAATACAAGAAGGAGAGACTGAATGATTTGGTAAAGAACTTTACCTTAGACTTGAACTCCTTAAAAATTGGGCAATCCATACTAAAAGAGTTGGCAGCTAAAGGCAAGAGAATCATAGCAAACTGTATGGACAGAGTGAAGTTCACCTCTGAGCACACCAAAAAGGTAGAAGAGGTAGAGTTAATGGTGGATAGCATCAGAAAATTAGTTGAATCATCCATGCAAGATATGAACATATGCAATAATGTCTATCAAGGATAGTTGGATAAAATTGAGAAGACAAAATTAGAAATCAGCAAGATAAGAATAAAACAAACCCAGTTGAGAAATGCACTTGCGCCATCTCTAGCAGTCCTTAATAAGAACATTAAAAAGATTGATGACACCATGGTGACATATCATTAAGGTCCTTGCATGGATCTGATAAAAATGGAGAAACTAACATATGCTCTATGCGCGCATCTTTAGACAGTTGATGCTATGAAAGTATTTTGGCAGAAAGAGATTCAATCTCTTCAAATTGTATACCCTAAAGTTTACATGGAGTAATTATGCAAAAGACTTACTAGTTTTTGTACACCTTTGTAATTAATGTCAAAGGGGGAGTAATATAGAATGTGTATATGCAAAAAAGTATATGTATATACCAATAAGTTATGATATACAAGTCACATTTTGTGTTAACTCATTTTGAGTAACTTGGCCACATTCCTTTGTTGCCATAAATGACAAAGGGGGAGATTGTTAGAAATTTGACTTCCTGAGGATGCATGACTCATTTTGTATTGTCATCATGGCAACAAAGTCATGTTTAGTTTTTGTCATGAAAGACAAAATGACTAAGTATGAAAAAAGGGCAGACAGAGATACTCAGTGATCAGCACATCAGCACACATGCGAGAGATCGATTCAGCTTATGCGCATTCAGATATAAGTTTTATGTTATGTGCACATGCTACATCCAGACATGCATAGTACGAAACTACAGTATGGCAAAGTTACAGGCAGATCAGTAGACCAGTAGTCCAGAAGATAGAGCATGGAAGCCGACTACTGTTTTGATCAGCGTGAATTATTTTGTGATGTAATGGCTAAGAACCTTTTGTTATATGTTTGTAATGATGTAATTATCATTTTAGTAAACACACTTGAGCCGAATTGTTCGAAAGCATTGTATATTTTGTTTTAGGGCCGACTAGTGTTTTGTTTTGGGTCGCGCCTATTCGAATATGAACATATAAGTATGTAATGTAAAGTAATGTTAGAGGTGTCAATTATATTGCAAGAGGAAGATACAGAGGGACAATATAATGAAGTCAGTATATGATGTAGCTCTTTAAGAGAGTAAGAGCATTCGCGCATACACAAAACTGATCAGAAAACAGTGTCATCACATCAGTTCATTTTGATATAGTGCATATCATCTTTCAGAAGGTTGTAGCCTTCATCTTATTGGGAAGTGAGCCTAGGTAGTGAGACATATACCTTTAACAGGGTTTTATAAAAGACTCCTAACAGGGTCAGACCTTTAACTAGGTCATTGTACTCATATTGTAAAGACTGCTTCTAACAAGGCAAAGGAACTCTCACAAGTTCATTATACTTAGTACAATATTTGTGGGTACTAATTCCCACCGGGGTTTTCCTCTGATTAAGGTTTCCCCGTAATCATATCATCTGTTATGAGTTCTTATGTTAAGCTTCATTTTATGTATGTTTGATTTATGTTTAAAGTTGCTGAAAAGTAGTTAATAGACAAACATTGATTCACCCTCCACTCTCAGTGTTTCTAACATTATGAACTTAGCATCCAGGAGCTTCTTCAATTCTTCTTTGACTAGCAATGCAACATGGGGATGCATCTTTCTCAGCTTTTGTTTGATAGGTTTGGTGTTGGGTAGCAACGGGAGATGGTGCAACACTAGCTCTGGATCTAACCCTGGCATTTCTGAGTAGGACCATGCAAAATTGATCATCCTTGCTTTAAAGAAGCTGATAAATTGTTCTCTCCTTAGGGGTGAGTGATTTTGCCAAGTATATGTTCTTTGGGTTCTTGTCATATCCCAAATTGAGTTCCTTTGTTTCTTCTGCTAGTAATGCCAATTTTGCCTCTGTCAAGGGGAGGAGTTCCTTCTTTCCATCTTCTAGTGCCTCAGTGAGGTTTTTTCTAGAAGATACGTCTTGTTTTAGCTTTTTATCATTTTTTTGTTCTTTTTTCTTTTTTGGACTGGAAAGAGGAGTTGCCTCCCCGAAATATACCACTTTGTCAAGGTCAATGGAGAAGCCTGCCTTGTGGTCTCTGTTAGAAATAGGAAATGCCCTATTCTCCCAAGAACACCTGCATGCACACCTGTCACAAGAAGAAGCAAGAAACAGAAGACAGAAGAAAGAAGAAGCTATGGCGACCAAAAAGCCAGAGACATGATATTCATGTTGAAAGAAAAACTTCTATTAACAACAAACTGAATACAATAATACAATCTCCTTAATGAAATGAAAAGCGGTGAGTCTTATAAAAGGATACCGAAACCCTAAAGGGGAAAACCCTAAAGAATAATAAGCTGCCTAAGTATAAATTAAGCATAGAGTATAATAGACTAATAATTAAATGATTTAATTATTAGCTATAATATGACTACTCTAACACCCCTTTATGTGTAACTTAGGGAGAAGCAAAATAGCTAAAGACTAAAAGATGCATGAAAACAAGATGCATGAAAGGAACTATGGGTCCCTATAACTAGGCCTGATCAGGTACCCAAGTACAAGAAATAAACTAGATGAAGGAAACTAAGCCTCCAATCTAGGGAAAAGATGTCCCAGAGAAAGGAATAAGAAAGAGCAAGAAGCATCTCCGAAGCATGTAGCTAAAAACTCTGTCAGAAGAGACTGCTAGAACCCCCACTGAAGTGCATGAACAGGTAGAAAAGACAATGTCTGAAGAGCTGATCAATCAAACTAGGAAGCAATAAAACCAATAGGTGAAACCCCCCATAATGCTAAACCGGGAGAGGTGACAGGAACACTGAAATGCAATGCTAGAAACATCTGCAGAAGAAAGAACCAGGAACACCAACAGTGCAACAGAAGTACAAACATAGGATAAAGGGTGATGTCACTGACACATAGTATGATCTAATGTCATGGAAGGTACGCTCACTTGACAAAGGATGGCATAATCAGCATAACCCCCATGGCACTTTATAACAGAGTGCAAGTACAAAAACCATACAAGGTGTACAAGATCCCAGAAAAGAAGAAGTAGGCACTTTATCTCAGTGTGTTTACAGAAAAAAGATGCAACAGTGGAGAAGCATACAATGCTCAGAAGTTAGAAAAAAGAGTGAGCTAGAAGATCAGAAGAAGAGATCCCAGGACCTGTAGAACCCAAGCAATCCGCCAGAGTGAAAAAATTGCCAAACTCAGAGGAGAGATAACCTATAGTAGAATCTGGAAAAAATACCATTACAACTGAATATTTCACTGAACCAGCTTTCTGACGATATCTGGTTTGCCAAAAATGGAGTCTGGATGAGCCAGATATGGCTCCCTGAAGGCAAAAACAAACATCAAAATTTGACAGTAAAAAACACTGTCAAAATAGTAGAGCCAAAAATCCTAATCACCATATTCAGAAAAAGCTCGGAAAGAGCTTTCTGACGATATAACGAAGTCCAAAAAAGGCCTCCGTATGCTCCAGATAGAGCCAAAAAGGCGATAAGGGCTCAAAAATACTCCAAAAAGGCAAGAAATAAGCCCTTGGGGCTAAAAAAAATTGGCCCCTGGGCGCATGACATGTGCAGGGGCTGGGGCCGAGCCCCTGGTCTAGCATATGACTGGTTGCTAGCAACATAAACCCGCGGGGGCTAGCAAAAGACCCGCCACCAGCGGAGCGGTGATCGGGCGGAGGCCTGGCGGCACAGAGGCGAGAACCCGGGGCTGAGCGGGCGTTGAAGCGGTTGGGGCCGCGGAGCGGGCCGCAGGGGCGACGGAGCCTGCGAGCGGCGTCGGCAGGGATGAGCATAGGCGGCGGAGCCGCTGAGGTGAGCGGAGGGGCCGCGAAGGGAGGAGCCGTTGCTGGGGCCGGCGGGAGCTGCTTCCGGATGCACCGCAGCCGGAGGAGGTGGTGCGGTGGCGGCCTGGCGGTGGCGGCTTTTTAAAACACTGCCCGCGCTCCAAAAAAGCATAAAAAATGGTTTTTTTAATTTTTTTTCTTGATTTTCGTGCCCATACGGCACTGGAAACCAAATTTTTTTGGCCTCAGAGTCCAGTAGTCCAAAATGGACAAATTTAATGTCATTTCTAGAGTTTTGGGGTGCTCTGAGCTTAATGACAATGTCTGTTTGAGCCCAAAGTGACCATAACCAAAGTCTGCCCCTGAAACACCACAAAAACACTAAAAAAACCTCTGAAACCCTCTATGTCTGGTACGCTTCAACAAAACAAGAACAACCAGCTACAGGATGGCTCTGATACCATGTTAGAAATAAGAAATGCCATATTCTCCCAAGAACACCTGCATGCACACCTGTCACAAGAAGAAGCAAGAAACAAAAGATAGAAGAAAGAAGAAGCTATGGCGGCCAAAAAGCCAGAGACATGATATTCATGTTGAAAGAAAAAACTTCTATTAACAACAAATTGAATACAATAATACAATCTCCTTAATGAAATGAAAAGCGGTGAGTCCTTATAAAAGGATACTGAAACCCTAAAGGGGAAAACCCTAAAGAATAATAAGCTGCCTAAGTATAACTTAAGCATAGAGTATAGTAGACTAATAATTAAATGATTTAATTATTAGCTATAATATGACTACTCTAACAGTCTCCTGATGGAATTCCTTCCCTAAGTCCCATGAAATCAGCAATAGCCTCATCGTTCTCGAAGATATCTAAATCAGGGGGTCCTTGTTGATCCCACTCTATTAGCTCTGGGTGTACAAGACATATACTTTCATGGTTGTTTGACTCTAGTTGATTGAAAGGGACTATAGATATGGTTCCCACAAAACTGGATTGTGATGTGGACGCACCACTTGAGTTTTGATAAATGACATGCTTATCTATGCAGGGTTGTCTGGTAATGGTTAGTTGGTCAAATAAGTCTTCTAGGTTTATGATAGTGTCTGACTGAGGGGAATAATGTGGGATCGATGGTTCAGAGTCATGAAAGGATCTTCACTCATAATCATGGGAGTTAGTCTCAATAGAACACTTGTCAGATGTCTCACTTCCTTCGTTATCATCGATTGCTATGTGGAGGTCTATTCGGGTTTGTGTGTTTCCTTCTTCGGCGGGAAACAACTGTGCTAATATGTTTCTTATCAAGATATGTTCTATGTTATGCCCCCAATACATCTCTGCTATTTTTTCCTGATCAACTTGGATGTCTTGGATCACCAGACCGGTTCTTTGTTGCCCATAGCCCAACCCTCTTTTGTTTCTCTAGGTTGGTGGGAGAGACAATTCCATTAAGCCTTGTTGCCTTGCCCCCAAACTAGTTGTACCATCATACCCATATCTTTGTGACATTGTGTAACCATTACCATAGTTTGACAAGGGTAGGGGTGGTCGGATTGTCTCTGGTGGGTCTTGGTATAACTAGGTACTGATGTTTTGTTCAAACAAATTTTCTTTTGCTATGTCTCCCCATCAAACAAAGGTTGTGGGCGGACATCTGAATAGAATAGGCTATGGATTTTCTATTGTAATAACAGGTTGCGGCATGCCATAAGTTCTTGGGCTCTGAGGCATGTGCGTGATGGTAAAAGCCTCTTCATATCTATATTCACCATAGCCCTTGTCAGTAATGGATATCTTGCCCGCTTTCCGTGTGATATTTTTAAGATTTGAATCTGAAGAGGGGGGAATTCTTACGTCATGGTTAATGACTATCTTTCATGTTGTCCATGTGACATCCTTGGGATTTGAATCTAAAGAGGGTGGGATGCTTTCTTCTTGGTTTGATGGTACCTGGTTATCTGTGCTAATTTGGACTGCATTACAGTATTGGAAAGGATTGGGATCTCCCTCTATGATGATTTCCTCTCCCTGGTGTGGGAACTTGATGCATTGATGGTATGTCGAAGGTATGGCTTATATTTCATATATCCATGGTCTCCCTAGTAGTATGTTGTATCCCAACTCAAGGTCTAGGATCTGGAAGGGAGTGTTTTTTACTACTGGACCGATACAGACAGGTAGAATGATAATACCTTTAGAGGACCTTTCCTCTTCATCATAAGCTCTGATATTTATCCTCCTTGTGACATTATTGCTTGATTTTGAATAGCCTAGTTTCTTGATTAACTTTAAATTATAGATGTTTAACCCAGCTCCACCATCAACAAGGACCCTATGGATAGCGCTTTTGTGGACCTAGACAAGTAAGTGCAAAGGATCATTATGCAGGGGTTTATGCGGAGGCACATCACGGTCTGTAAATGTGGCATGTTTGTTAGCAGCTATATGGTTGACCATCGTTTGGAAGCTCTTGGGTGTTATGTCCCTTGGGAAAGCTGCAGCCTGAAGGGCTTGGTCGAGTGCCAATTTATGCTGCAGAGATATGCAGAATAGGTCAAACATGGAGATCTGGGTAGGTGTGCACTTTAGTTGATGGACTATGCTTGGCTATAGATCTGAGTTTGCTTTAGGATTGTCAGATATAGTAGATGAGGATGGTACTCCTTGAAAGATGACTCTGGCGCGACGCATTGTTACAACACATTTGTTACCTTGGTCTTTGATATTGATTGTAGCCACATGGCTATCTGAAGGATTGAGGCAATTGATAACATTATCACTGTTGGCATACGTATAGTTAACTTGTTTTGCTTGTCCACTAGACTCAGAGGCTTTTCCCTTGTTGTGATCATGAAAGGTATCATTGAAGATAGTGTGATCAGTTGTGCCTTTGGTTTGGGTATTTGTCACATCGATGACCCCTGTGTCAAGCAGATCTTGGATAGAATGTTTCAATCAGTAATAGTTAGACATTTTTTGCCCTTTCATCCGATGAAACTCGCAGAAATCCTTATCATTATACCACCTTGGTTTGTTCACATCCTGTTTAAAGTCCCTGATTTTAGGGAGAGTGATAGTGTTTGATTGTATCAACTTGCGTAAAGCTGATTCTATCAGCTCTCCTAATGGTGTGAAATCTCATTGTTGGAATTGAAATTGTGGTCTACGTTGATTCTATTGTTGACTATTTGACACAGCGGCCACTTGTACAAGGGGAGGTTGGTTTTGGGTGTATTCTTGTTGAGTGGGCCCTGTGGGTTTTTGGCTGGCCATAGGTGCACCTTGCAGTGACACCTTGGTTTGTGCATAGTTGACTGTCTTCACATCAATGACACCATTGCTAGTGACATTTTTTTTTGTTCCACCACTTAGCTTTGTCTGTTGCATTTTTGTTTGTACTTGTTTGTGTTGGATCTGCAAGGATTCCTTGTTTGACTAAGTTCTTCTCACAATGAACTCCTCATTCAATGAGTTGTGTGAAGTTCAGAGCTAACTGTAACTTTGTTGTGAATGACATGTCTAGAATTAGATTGTCAACAAACATGACTATTAAGTCTTGTTCGGGCACATCATATGTTATGCAGTTTTCTGTATTCCTCCATCTCTGTAGGAACTTCACAAAAGACTCTCCATCTTTTTGTTTGATATCACAAAGGTCCTTGATGCTAACCTTGCGCTCGATGTTATGATGGAAGTGACCTATGAACTTTTCAGCCAGTTCACCCCAAGACTGAATGCCATGAGGTAAATGCGAGAACCATTCCATTACTAGTTTGGCCAAGCTTTGTGGGAACAGTTGCATTAAATATGTTTCATCATGGGCGACTTCTACGCAACTAGCAAAAAACTCTTGGATATGTTCAATAGGGTTGGTATTGCCCCTATATTTGTTAAATTTGGGTACCAAAAAGTGATTTGGGAATGGAGACATGTGGAGAGAATGGTCAAAGGGGTATGGGTATAAATCCTCTGCGGTGTAGGATTTAGTTTGCCCTTGATTTTGCATATTCATCATTTGGGTTTGAAGGGTTTGCACTTGTTGCATTAACATGTCTGTTTGATATTGAGTTTGATGTGTGAGGATGTTCCTTTGTGCTGTAGTGGGTATGAGGCTGCACCTCTGTGTCCCTTGAGTAGGAACATAGGATTTCATCCTGGGGACTTGATATTGGTTTCCCACTGAGTGATTTGTAAATGGGGGCACATGGGTAGCCCATGGTGGGTTTTGATGCATTTGTTGTTGTGATTGAAACTGGGGTAGATACTGTTGGGGTTGATATTGCTGCTGCTGAGGTTGATTTTGGGGCAACTGAAGCTGGGGTTGCTATTGTGGGGGTGGGATTTGAGGCAACTCAAGCTGGGGTTGTTGTTGCGGGGGTTGAAATTTAGGCAACTGAAGCTGGGGTTGCTATTGTGGGGGTTGGAATTGAGGCAACTAAAGCTAGGGTTGCTATTGCGGGGGTTGGAATTGAGACAACTAAAGCTAGGGTTGTTGTTGTGGGGGTTGGATTGATGTTAGAATGGGCAAAGATGTATCCTTGGGTGGGCATTGACTGTAAGTCATCCCTGCAGAGATGGATCCCTGTGGGCATGAGGTGTTGATCCCAAGACTAGTATGAATTGACTACAGCAGCGGCATAGTTTTAGAATAGTTGGTGTTTGGTGGGATGGAAGGCATAGCATGAGAGCTTGATTATCCTGGCCATGAGACCAAAGGTGGAGGCATACTAGCGACCATGGGTGCACTTAGTTGTGAGCCTATCATGCTTTGAGTGGAGGATGTGCTAGCCTGGGTTGGGTCATTGGTTTGACTAGGTATAGTCTATGTCAATGTGGGTAATACCAATGGTGGAAAGATTTGAGACACAACAGGTAGTATCTGAGGAAGCTGAGTAGTGTTTTGACTTGCGAGAGGGTTTTTGGGCCATATGGTTGATACACTGAATTTAGCGGGGAGTTTGACTCCCTTCTTTATTAGCATGGCTAAGTAACGTTCAGGGTTCCTCTCTACAACAACATCAACTACTTTTGTAGAGTAAGCATCTTGCTCCACATCTTCAAGCTCTGCTTCTATGATATCTTGGAAAAAGGCTGCCCCATGGGGTTTTTCAATGAATAGAGAAGAACTGGTGTTCACGAAAGGATCATTCTCTTACTCTGTTTCCCAAGTGGAGAATCTGTTGATATATGACTCATCAGGTTGAGTTCTAGCTTTAGACCTTGTGTAAGGACCTCCATGAGGTGTTTGAGACATAGTGTGGTCCAGGTTTTGTAACTAAAACAAGTGATATAAAGCAAACAAGGAAGAAAAACCTTTCTAAGGAAGTCTGAGTTATGTTTTGGACAAAGGTAATTCTAAGGACAGATTTTGATATAGCTTGATCTCAAAGTGGTGATGAAAAAAGATAAGATTTTTCGACCTTTGTCTGGGACAAAGTCACTTTGATAAAGATAATGATGTTTGATATGATGAGATCAAGGTATTTCGAGTCTGAGCTTTCGAACTAATAATGTTTTTGACAATAATCATGCTTTTCAGAGAAGGGATGATCTTTAATGTTTAGAGATCCACACAATGTTCTTTGCGTTTTCCTGGGATAGACACTAGTTTTGGACACCAAATGAAAAGTTCTCTCAAGGTTTTTTAGGTCAAAATAGGAATAAAGTATCTCTGGTCAATTATGGTACAACTCCATCGATTGTGGAAAATTAAATGGTTGATTGCGGTAGTTTATCACCGATTGTGGTAATAAAGAATATGATTGCGGCAATAAACAAGTTAACTGTGGCAAACTTCCTTCAATTGCGGCACAATGCGGGCAATTGCGGTAAATAGGAAATAATCTCAAAAAGACTAAGAGATGGGTATCACTGCTTGACCATTTTGATATTTTTGGAACAATGATTCTGATTTGCAAGACAGTTAACGTTGACAACCCTATACTTTAACACGTTTGACTTGTTTTGACAGTTTGGATGTTTTGTTTTGCATTTTCAGAAACTGATCAAAGAAACAAGCACAATAGACATTGTATTTTGAAGAATGAAGACTAATACTGTGTATGTTCTACAACTTTTTCAATTTGCAAGGTTATCATGAGGTCTCAACAATGAACAGTCAGATTTAATCTAGGTCAATGGCTTCAGAATACAATGTTATAGGCACAATGCTTGAATGTTCGTTAGCTCACACAACAATTGTCACGCTACTAGGACACGAAGATCCATGACGTAGGTGCCCGTATTTTTTCCGTTTCCAAGTATTGTTTCCATGGAGTGAAGATCTCTTTCACTACACAAATACCGTGGGACACATATGTTGGGGATCTTGGGGGAAATTCTGCAACCCCTTGTACTATAATAAGGTACCTGTCCGGAGGTAAAATGGGTTGGCCTCTAAATAATTAAGGTTGTAGTAAGGGTCTGTGGTGTCTCTCAAATCGGTTTGTATGTGTGTGACTCACTTAAGATCCTAGTTGATCATGCTGGCTCCTTAGGGATATTCACCCGATCCAGACTATCACCAACACACCTCGCCTGAGCTTGGCTAGATAAGATAGAACTTTGGTTCACGCCTTGTTTATATACCGATCAAAAGGATTACTGGTTTAAGGTCGTTCTCTGAGGAAGAAGTGCATTCCCTAGACAAACCTTTCTAAAAAGTACAAAGGTTTCTAATCTAACAGTTTGTGCAAGTGCACCCAAAACTCAAGACACAAGGTAAATCGATTAAGCTCCAAAAGTTTGAAATGTGAACTAAGCTACACCACCATACAAGCACAAGTGTTCAATTTGAAGCCCAAAAGTAGGTGTTGATTGCTTGTTCAATTTTAATACACCAATTCGAGAAATTATTTTCCTTGTTAAATTTTAGTCCTCACGTCAATTTTAAGCCCAATTTTGAAATGTGAGATGTAAGATGTGTGACAAACACTGTTCTTTTTAAACCCAAATCGACAATTGAATGACTTTTAAGTTGTATTGTTATCTTGCCTCCTCGATTTGTACCTGTCAAAGAAAGTGTTTAGTATCTTCAGAAATGAAAGCTTTCAATCCAAAATAGAAAAATATCTGGAAACTCTGGGATTGTTGAGATTGCTGAAATTAATGGTGACTTTATACTTACCTATGAATCTCTTAATTGAATCAATGTACCTCGTGTTTGCTTCGCTTTAATCCTTAGCTATGGTTGCGAGAATAGCCCTTTGTTGTGATCAATAGTTGATGGTTCTCCTTCTGGCAGCTCTTAATGCTCTAGCACCTGGTACGCGTCTGATTATCCTCTTGACCATTAGTCATTTTCTCAATCCCAACAAATCAAGAAAGAACACACAAAAAGAAAACTTTTTCAAAGATCTTTCTCTTTTTGAAAATATTTCTCAGAAAAAATAAAATAATAGAGAATAAAGTCCCTGTATAATTTCAAGACCTTTCCAAAAATGTAACTTTTTTGATAAGAAATGCTGATTTGTGTCCAAAATTAAATTTTTATGAAATATCATTAAAAAATTATAAAAAATCGTACAAAATTTTGAAAAATCTGAATTTTTTATTGTAGCTTTTTTATGTCAAAGGGTATTTGTAAAAAAAAATTTAGATCATAATTCCTTAATTTGTGCCCTAGGGACCCATTTTATCATAAAATACCAGTTTGAAAAGATCTGTTATTTTTGCAAAATAATTTCACAGAAATTAAAATCATAGAGAATAGAACCCCTCTATAATTTCAATACCTTTCCAAAAATGTAACTTTTTTGATAATAAATGCTGATTTTTGACTAAAATTAAATTTTTATGAAATATCATAAAAAATTTATAAAAAATCGTAAAAAATTTAAAAAAACTGAATTTTGGACTGTAGCTTTCTTATGTCAAAGGGTATTGCAAAAACAATTTTAGATCATAATTCCTTAATTTGTGCCCTAGGGATCCATTTTATCATAAAAGACTAGTTTGAAAAGATCTATTATTTTTGTAAAATAATTTCATAGAAATTAAAATCACAGAGAATAAACCCCCTCTATAATTTCAATACCTTTCTAAAAATGTAATTTTCTTGAAAAGAAACTCTAATTTGTGCCCAGAAATGACCTTTTATGAAATATCACAGGAAAATTATAAAAAAATAAAAAAAACTCAAAAAAATCTGAATTTTTGTTTAGGGCCTCCATAGATCAACGTCAACCTACAAAATAAATTTCATAAAATAATTCCATGTAGTTTGAAAGATGTGACCAAATTTCTTGCGGGCTGTAAGTTCACGTCGGGTTCACCAAAATGTACGCCTCTTTCTTCGTGATTCATGGTCCCCAAGCTTTCCAAAGGCAAGGGTTAGTAGCAAAGGTTTTACAAATGATATAAATCCAATATACAAATACTACTAAAACGAATAACTCGAAGCATAGCCAATAAAATGTACAAGCAAAGAAAGAAAAACAAATGAATGCAAACCCTGAAGCGCTTGAAGCTTCTATTGTTTCTCTCTACTCCTTCTGAAACGCTATTCTTGATGCTCGGTATTGGGGTGAGCAGCGTCTATGACTTGAGAAGTGTTGAGAATTTGCTAATTGAAATGAGTGTGTGATCGCAAGATGGCTTGAATGCTAGAACCAAACTGACATAGTAATGGTGCACGAGAGCTTGAAATCCTAGATCCTTCAAATGGTTATGAAGGGTTTATT
>MU228200.1:532286-544260 GCA_018584345.1 Thuja plicata | reverse complement strand
AGAACCAAACTGACATAGTAATGGTGCACGAGAGCTTGAAATCCTAGATCCTTCAAATGGTTATGAAGGGTTTATTATATAGGAATTGGGGATGAAATGAACGGTTGAGATCAATCCTAGAGATAGGGAGATGAACGGTTGAGATCAATGGGAACTAGAGAAGCCATCAGTAAACTCCACCTCTTCAATTTGTAAAGAGGAGACAGAGTTTGGTTGACTTGAGAGCTAATCGTGAGTTACCTTTTTGAACTGAAGAGGTGGGTGAAGTTACCCATGTGGATTGGAAAGGTGGGTGAAGTTACCCATGTGGACTAGAGAGATGGGTGGAGTAACCCATGTGATCTGATTGGAGTTATCTATTTGAAGATAAATGAATATTTAATTCATTTATTTAATTAAATTTTTCAACATGTGAGATAATTGAATTATTTTTTATTTAGAATTGCTTTATTGAATGAAATTAGATTAATTTAATTGGAAGAATTTAATTAGTAAGTTTAAATATTTGAATTTAAACTATAGGAAATTGAATTTAATTAATTAATTAATGGTAATTAATCTATTAAGGTTAATTAATTAAATAAAATTAATTATTTAATTAATTTTGGGAATTTGATTAGATGATTTGGGGAATGAATTTAGAGAAAAATAGATGATTAATTAATGATTAAAAAACCATTAATTAATAGATGAAAATAAGTGTTTTTAATGTAAAGTCGCAAGCCTGTCCATTTTCGGGTGTCTACACATTCCATTTTCATTTTCCAAGACAAAAAAAAGTGTAAACACTCAAGGTCGACCAAACCTAGAGCAGGAACACCATCAATATTTTAAACCAAGTCTCCAAAGCAAAATATCTTGTGTCATCTAAAAGGAATGAAGATAAGGATATTAATGACTCATTTCCAGAAGTGTGCCATTAGAAACCATCATACAGAGACCACAATCAGTCACATCTATACACAGATAAAGACAAAAGTATTTGTACTTTAGTTTGAACCATAAAAATTTGAATCAAACATCTCCAAACAATCCTTAATGACATAACAAAATCTCAACAAAAGATTCAAAACATATAGTATATGAAGAGAAAATTACTTAACATAGGTTTTCAAAGAGTAGCCACTAGTGACAACAACAAGTGGACATCAATGAAAACCAAACCAACTCATCAATCAATCGTCCAACTTATACTACTCAATTCTACAACAATCTCCCCATTTTTCACTGATGTAAACACACCAAAAACAACATATAGATAGATACCATTGATCATACCAACAAATTTCAAACTAGATAGATAACTTTGATCATACCAAAACTTTCCAACAACTCTCCCCCTTTGACATAAATTGAAAATTCCAAAGATGTGAATATGTCACTCATTCTTCTCAGCTCCCCTTTAGATATACAAATCAACTCAAAAAAATACACAACTCGCCCTAACAGGCAGCCAAGATCATTAGTCTAGATAGATAATATGCATAAAGCTTACTATACTAATGCATATCCATATACACTTAGCTCTAATAAGGAGGGGAAGTCAGCCCCAATTTATCTCTGAGATACTCAAAATTATACTTAATTAGTGCCTTGGTAAAGATGTCAGCAATTTGTTCCTTTAGGCACAAAGTCAAGATTCACCTCATTCTCCAAAAGCTTTTCTCTCAAAAAGTGATACCAAATAGAAATATATTTCATTCTTGAATGAACTACCAAATTATTTGAAATGTTTATGGAATTGGTATTGCCACACATAATAGAAATAGGTTCATCAAACATTATTATAATGCCCTTCAAAGTCTATTTCATCCACAGTATCTGATTGCAACATGAAGCAACAACAATGTATTCAACTTCAGCAGTAGATAGAGACACAAAATCGTGTTTCTTACTTGACCAAGCAACCAATCTAGGTCCAAGAAAGAATGTTCCTCCACTAGTACTCTTCCTTTCATGAACACATCTAGCCTAATCATAACATGTATAATTCATTAATGTAAAGTGTGATTACCTAGGGAGACATAGTCTGAAATCTCCAGTCCCTTTCAAATATCTGAAAATTTCTTTAACAACAACAACATGAGATTCTTTGGGATCTTGCTAAAATATGGCTACAAGACAAACAACATGCATGATCTTTGGTCTAGTAGAAATCAAGTATAATAATCTTCCAATTATTTATTTGTATTTTGTTCTATCATCCTTAGGAGATTCATTATCTTTGCTCAATTTATAACCAGTAACCATAGGTGTGCATACTGGTTTAGTATTTTTCATCCCAAAAATTTTTAACATTTCCTTCACATACTTTGATTGTGAAATCAAGATACCTTCACTTTTATGATCAACTTGTAAGCCCAAAAAGAAGTTTATTTCCCCAATCATGGAAATTTCAATTTTTTTTTATCTTTTTAAAATCCGTGTCTCAGCAAATACTTGTCAAGTCTTGCATACTAAGCTTTGGGAGCTTGCTTCAGTCTATACAATACTTTTTTAAAATTTTTAAATAATGTCTCAATCTTCAGATAATTTGAAGCTTTCTAGTTGTTCTATGTACACTTCTTCTTTCAGTTCTCCACTCATAAATGCAGATTTCACATCCATCTAATAGACTTTGAAGTCCTTATGTGCTGCAAAAGCTAAAAATATTTTGATGACTCTCATTCTTGCCACAGTAGCATAAGTCTCCTTAAAATTGTTTCCTTCCACTTGTGTTTATCCCTTTCATACAAGTCTTTCTTTGTTCCTCACAATGTTACCATATTCATCCAATTTGTTCTGGAATGACCATTTTGTTCCAATTACATTCTTGTATATTGGTCTTGGGACCAATTCCCTAGTCATGTTATTCTCCATCTACTTCAACTCTTCTTTCATAGCCTTCATCCAATTTTAATCACTGCATGCACCTCTTTTATAGTATTCGGTTCAAATTCTGAAATTAAGCATAGATTAACTTGTTCTTCTGTAGCTCTCTTCTTCTTGTTACTACTCCTTTGTTCTTGTCTCCAATTATTTGATTTTCTGAATGATTCCTTTTTACATATCTATGATTTTTCAGAGAAGTTTCTAGAGAAACCTCTTCATCACTTTATTCTTCGTTCTCTACAGTCTTCTCTTCTTCCCTTTTTTCTGGTAGATTCATCTAATTATACCCAACTTCAATTTTTGTATTCTTTGGAATATCTTTGTAAAATTTTACATTTGTGCTCTCACTATTCTTCTCATCCTTTTTTATATCATCTGTAAGCTTTTATTTTTTAGAATACCTAAGAAATATGCCTTCATCTTCTCTGGTGTCAAAGTTTTCTATATTCTCTGCATTTTTTCTAATGTAACATTTGCTTCAAAATACTTTAAATATTTTACTGAAGGAGTTCTTGCATACCATACCTTATTTGAAGTTTTCCCAAGATTTTTGTTGATCTGAACTCTATTCAATTTGTATTCTTTAGTCAATATTGCCTCTTTCATGTAAATTTTTGGTATATTTTCTTCCTTGATCATGGTTCTTGATGCTTCCTATATTTTTATGTTCATTCTCTCAACTACGCTATATTTTTGTAGTGTTTAAGGAACATACTTATGTCTCCTAATCTCATTATTCTCATAGAAAATTTTAAACTCATCTGAAGTAAATTCTCCTCCTCTATCAGATATCAAACATTTGATTCATCTTTCTACTTCATTCTTAACCATAGTTTTATATATCTTTAATTTCTCTAATGCTTCAGTTTTTTTCTCTTAAGAAGGCAACCCGAGATATTCTAGAATAATCATCAATTAAGAGCATAAAGTGGCTTTCTCCTTGTAGAATTCTTATTTTGGTTGGTCCAAATAGAGCAGTATGTACCAACTCCAATAGTCCAGTAGTAAATTTTTCCTTTGCCTTGAAGGTTGTCCCTGTTTGTTTTGGACAATCTTACATTCTTTACAAATGTTATTAGTAGTTTTAGTAAGCTTCGACATATTTCTTACTGCTTGTAATGAACTAATCCTCATCATATTTTCAAAATTGATATGAGACATCCTATGGTGCCACAACCAACTCTCATTGATCTAAGACATCAAATAGTATCCACTAACAATCTTGAATTAATGTATGTTTCCTCTTATCTTCTTTCCAGTAGTAATTATAGTTCTATATTTCTTTCTTAACTCACAACCATTTTCCTGAAACACAAGGTTATATCCAATCTCACACATATGTCCAACACTTAAGAGATTATGATAGACATTTCACATAGTAAACATTGTTAGTATCATGTTTTCCATAAAAAATGATAGATCCAATTCCCACTATTCTACCTCCTTGATCTCCTCCAAATGTAACAAATCCTCCATCATATTTTTAAAGTTTTACAGACTTACTTTTATCACCAATCATATGATTTGATCAACCACTACCAATAAGTCATTAATTTGTGTTTCTTCTTACATACAAAGTATAATTCGCAGTGTTTGTACCTTTTTGTGTTCACCTTCAGAGTACTAACATGATTAGTAGTATGAGTCTCTTCCTTAATTTCCAAGAATAAGAATTGATCATCTTCTTCATAATCAAATTCATCATCATAAATGCTAAAATCTTCTCTGACATGGTAAGATTTTCTATTGAATTTTCCTATACTTTCCTTGTTATTTTGTTCAACAATTCTCTCAAGACATCTACAAGCACAATAACCTATTTTTACATATTGAAATATTTTAAAGGGTAACTTAACTCCATATTTTCTGGTGCCTTTCTTCATTTCCTTCAAATATTCTCTTCTATCTCATCGAAGTCATCTTCATCAGATTCTTCTTCTTTTTCTGACTTGGTATCCTTGAAAGAGGTTTATTTTCTTGTATTTGTAGTGTCAATTCTCTCATCTAAAATACAAATAATGCACCATACATCTATTCTATAGAATACTAATTCAAAATATGGGTTTCTTCAAGGATAGATAGTTTAGAGATATAATCTTTAGTGAGATTTATGAGATTTTTTTGTACCACATCATTTTATTCTATTGTGCTACCAAGAATTCTAATCTCATTCACCACATCATAAATCTTCTACATGTAAGTTTTTATGGTGTCTTCTTCCTCCATTCATAGACCTTCATACTTATCCTTTGCATTTTACATTTTATCTTGTTTGACTATATCATTCACTTCATATGTTCTTTTCAACTTTTCCCAAACATCATGAGCAGTTTCCAAAGATACAACTTTAGTCGATTCAAATTTCATTAGCGCACTGAAAATTGCATACTTTCCTCTTTCATTGTTTTCATTTTCTTCAATCTCATCTAGATTATTCAATCCACCTGTCATTTTATATATTGAGTTTCCAAAACCTTCCAAGACTTGTAACTAAGAGATCAAATATCCTCACATTTGTACTTTCCAAAATCCATAGTCAGCTCCAGGAAAAGTAAGGAGTGTCAATTTGTGTGCCATCAATATCTCCTTTGTTGGAATAATGTAATGGTGTGTACTAAGAGGGGAGGGGTGAATCAGTACCCTTAAAAAATTTTACCAATTAACCTTAGTACTCATTACTTGCATAACTGACCATTTTTGCTTTTCTACTTCATGCATGCAATATCATAACATAAGTGTAAATGCATGTAAATAGACATAGAAAAATTCATGAAACTCATTTGCACATGACAAAAATATTTGGTAATGTAGAAACCCTTGTTAGAAGGTAAAAACTACGGTGGGATGAAATATACAAAGCTTCACTATCTGTAGAATGGAAGGTGCTTGTTAGGGCTACAAGTTGTGATCAATTCTGATGATCTTACCCTATTAGGAGTAACATGTCAGACTTGTTAAGTCTACTCGGTTAAGAGATTTCAGTAACACAATGTATGTATGCACTCGGTTAAGAGATTTACAATAAGACTGTTAAGTCCACCTTCTTAAAGGATTTTGATGTATGCTACAATTGTTAGAGAGTAACAAAATATATATGACCTGATTGCTGCAATATTATATTTCTGATTACAGATCCATTAAGTTCACAAAATATATATCACCTATTGTGATGGATAATACCTTTGTTCTACTCGATAGCCTTTAATGTAGTTCTTCATAACTAAATTCTTCTTTATTTGTCCTTGTACATGAAAACCTTTGTCTAATCCATAGATGTTCTTGGTGGCTATAATCATCTTATTCTTGATTGATTATACATCTATATATACTAAATATTTGACCTAATTAGGTTTCACGCTTTCTTGAAAAACTCTAAGATCAAAGGTCTACAACTTGACCATGAACTCCTAGTTTGCATGAATACAATCAAATAACTAAACATATCCATAATTAATGCTTTACTTGATCCTCAATAAACTGTTATCCAGCTAAGAAAGAATCTATTTTAAAGATTAAATTGCTTTAGCAGACGTGTAGTTGAGATCCTCTTTTCTGGGTAATAAAACTGTCTCTCGATGTAGACTGGTGCTCAGTGATGTCTCTGTAAACTAGTGCTCAGTTGTGTCTTTGTAGATTGGTGCTTAGTTGATATACTACTCAGAGTTCAAAATGTTTTGGTGACAATTGTGCTCGGTAAACATTGCGCTCGGTGATCACTGTTGCTCAAGGAATGTTGTTTCTTGGTGAATGTTGACCGACCGACCAAAATGATTTGCTTGAATACTAATGAAAACTTCTGATCCTTTAAGGATTATCAATCTCCCCCTTTGACATTAGTATCAAAAACTGATATGTACAATATATATACCTAGTGTTTTATCTTTTCAATGACTCCCCCTATGTGCATGCTCTTCCCCTATGTGTATGCCTCGGTATGTAGATACAATGTATGTACATGTTTCCCCCTTTTTTGAAAGTAATGACAAAGATGTATAAATTATATCTTGTCAAGTATGTGTGAATGAGATTGTTGAATGGCAGCCATCATCTTCTCCCATTTCTCCTTCAAGTGCTCTAGGGTCATTTGCTCCAAAGTGATTTGAGCGTGCATGTCATAAACGCTTTCTGTGACTGACATCTCTGGGGTGGAAATTAGAGTCTTTTTCATAGTCATGTGTATTATTAGCAATGTGAGATTTAGTAGTAACATATCTTGTAGCTCGGTTACTTCATCTCTGATTTTTCTTTCTGCCTATTTTATTTCAAGTCTTAACCGTTTAGATTCAACAAGCTTTTCATAATGCATTTGGCTCAGTTGAAAGAGTTTGTGCACTAGCTTTTAGATCCTCATTTAACTTAGCTATCTGTTCACTATGCTCAGTAGTGAAGTTCTCTAGAGTGCACAAATTTTGAACTAATGTAATTGTTTCTAAAATAATAGGTTCCAATGTAGCTATTAGTTCAGAAAGTTTCACCTTATTCTTTGCCACTTCTTGGCTGATTTTCTCGGATAGTTTGTAGTGATACTTCTCCTCTTCTTGTTCTTCAATGACCTTCTCGTCATCTACATTCTAAGTGGTGATTTCATCGGTCAGAACTACAAGTTGATCAATGATTGGTGTATTTTGATCAATCTTGGCATCGGGAACTACCTGCAATAGAATCTCTTTTTCCCTTTCTAGGACTTGTGAATTTTTGGTTTCCTGTCGGAGCTTGTCCTATTGTGCCTTCCTTTTGCATAGATCCCCATACCTTTTTAGTGACTCAGGATCAAGTGTTCATGGATCATAGTTGGGTATGTCTATAATATCATATAATATCATCAAGTGTGATTGGGGCTTTATTCTTCTTGTTCTTATTCTTCTTTGGAATGTTGCTGACAGTAGGGGAATGTGGTACTGTAGAAAGAGCCTTTTATTGCTTGGTTTCTATCATTGATTACTTGGTTCATCTGGTGCCTTGGCTAGGTTTCTCTATCATTACATGTTGGTAGGTTGTAGACGTCTCTAATTCAACCTTTTCTTGGTCTGCAGCCTTGTCTTCCTTTCCACTATCCTCAGTGGGTGCATCACTTTGTTTGTCAACTCCACTTTTATCTATCTTCTCCCCTTGTTCCTCACCTTTGTCCATCGGTATGTTCGCTTCAGGCTCAAGTTTTTTCTTCCTTTCTTTAGTTATTATGTTGATAGATTGTATCAATAATGGCATATTACCTAGTAAAAGTGCATGTGCTACATCAGTAGTGTCATTTTCATTTTTTTGCTCGGTGGCAATGTTGACATCTTCATCAGCCTTGACATTATCATCATAATCACCATGAGATGTATCTTGTATTGTGATATTTGGTATCTCCCCTAATGATTTCAATGTCTCTGGAATATCATCCATGGCTTTACTTGCCTCTATGGTTAAGTCAATGGGATTGACATCCTCAGTGTCATTGATGAAATTGTACTCAAGGCTTTGTGTGGCTTCCTTCTCCTTGGTGTGAGAAATCTTGGTTAGAGCCAGTATCTGTTTGGCTGGATTAAATATTTTGGTCCAAATATTTATGCTATCTATGTCAATATCTTCCAACTTATCCTATAATACTTTGTATGCTCTGGTTTTAGCAGAAAATTTATTTGCATGCTCCTTCATTGTTGATTCAATTTCTTCAATTGTGGAATCAGGCATGAAATTAACTAAGGATCTCTCTCTCGTCTGTTTCTCCATGTGAAACGCATATGTCCATCTAGCTAATACCTTTTCTTGTAGATCCTATGGAATATGATTGCAAAATTGTAGAGGTACATATTTGTAAGCTACCATCATCTTAATGATTGCTTCTTCTATTTTGTTATGATCCTCGGTAGACAAAGTTACCCATTTTCTAATCTTACGATGTTGTATAATTCATGTATTGATGATTGAATTTACAATTTCATCAATCATCTTTGGTATTTTTGCCTTTTCTACTTGGATTCTCTATTCTCTTCAAACTTTTGCAATATCATCCTTTTCCTCTCTTCCTCTTACATATCTCTTTCATTGTATCGGCGCTGGTTGCTCGGTTGAGGATTTTATTTTCTGATATGTTTTCACTGTGCCTTTCTTCAATGGTGGTGAGTCTACCTTAGTTTTTTTGCTTCTTGTCCTAGATGCAGCTGTTACATTAGTAAACTTTGTTTTCTTGGCCTTTGGTGGCTCTACATCAGATTCTGTAGACTCAGAATCACTTAACTCTTTTCTTCCATGGATGGGTGTCTGTTCCTCGATGATATCTATTGTTTGTTCCAACTCTTCATCACTTACCGAGAGTTTCTTCTTAAGTGTTTTCACCATTTGTGTTTTCTTCTTTCCTATTTTCTTGACTACTAAGCCAGTCTTTATTCTTGTCTTGGATTCCTCATATGTGCCAAATCTGCTTATAGATTTGTCAACTGGCTCATTCAGTAGGGCTTCAATAGATTTTGTAGCCAGATCTATGTCAATTTCATAGTCCAATGGTGATAACCATGTTGTTCTTGGGTTGGCAAATTTGATGAGTGTAGTGTCGGTGTTAACTACAAAACATATCTCATCCTTGTATTTTTCAACCAAATGTACAGGGATTCTCATCCTCTTATGCATCCTATTCTTGAATGTATTGAAGTATGCATCCAATAGTGGAATGAAATTATTTCCTAGTGATTTAATGTAATCACTAATCTGTGTTGTGATAGGTCAGTTGGTGTCCCAAGTGATATTACCGATGAAAGGAAAGAAGTTCTAGAAGTAAAATAATGTGCACGTTAATAGAGAACCAAACTTACATGTATTAGCTTGGGTTGATCTAATTGTTTCAGTAGTAGCTCGGCTAGGTCTAGTTGTAATCCCTTCTTTACTATCTTGTATGGCATGTCAACTGCTCCATAAGAAACATTGTTCATTCTACTTTCTTAAAATATCTTGTATCCAATCACATATGCACTGAATTTCATTTCAGGGTCGGTGATTGAATTTACTTTCATACCTCTATCATCTCATTCGGCTCCAGTTAGCTTTTCAATCTCTGGGCATCCAAGGTGCCTTAGGGATTTTTCCTTCTTGGTTATCAGGTAACCAGTCATTGTATGAATCACATACTTTGTGATTGGCTTAGGTTCATCTATCCACATCTTTCCATCATGCACTTGGTTGAGCACAATGCGAATCCATTCTATCTTAAATTGTTTTAGGAACAGTAGGACATTGGTTAACCCTTTCACTTCAATGTGTTTGTATTCTTTGCTTAGGTTTCTTCCCTTGCATAGCTTCTGATAAGCTTCCTCAAGTTCAATGTCTCCAATCTCTACAACTTTGTATTGAATGTATGCACGAATGACTTCAACTAGCAAAACCCTAGGTGGGATACTCAAAAATGCTCCTTTGTCGTCGGGTTGAGTAGCAACCTCAGGAAAAAACTTGTAATTAGGTTCCTCATAGGTCAAGTTATTGATTGGAATGACCTTCTTTTCCTTTTCCATATTTATCTTCGAGGTTCATGAGGTGGATGCCATTGTTCATTAAATTTAGGGCTTCTTCACACATAATATGTTAGCTCGGTAAGTCTAGATACTCACTGAAAGCTTATTGTGAATGCTCAAAATCTGCTGGAGGAGCTTAGAACATGTTGTGAATCACTTTAAAAATTTCTCTTTAACATTGGGTGAATGAATGAGTTCACGTTGCCCTTTTTATAGAAAAATATACCCTAAGTGATGCAATAAATGCTTCAGCTACCACTGGGTTGATAAAGCGGAGATGCTCAGTTAACACACCAAAGTCTTCAGCTTGGTGAGTATACAATACTTGGTACAAAGTGTTAACTTGGTTGTCTTCCACATGTTTACCAATGATGCTCAGTATATAGTGTCAACTCGGTTGTCTTCCATATGTTTACCGATGTGCAGTTTTATGCTCGGTTCATATTGACCAACCAGACTAGATTTACAAAACATAACATACAATACTATAGTGTATATTCATTCATGCTAATTTGGCATATTCTCAATTAATATAGGAACTCATGTAAAATAAATCTTTTTAGAGTGCAGTTCTATACTTGTATTTCTTAGGTGGGGGTGGTGGAATTACATGATCCATTGGATGAGGTGTTACCAACTCTAGTGCTTAGTCCAGCATTATCATTGTTTGAATCTCTCCTCCACATTTTATTTCTCATTCTCATGATATCTTCAATAGCATTTCCATTTGCAAAAGTGCTTGACTCTATCACTCGGTCTCTACAGTCCTTACTTAAGTGACCGACCTTATGAAAGTGTAAGAATTCCATTCTAGGGTTAGTCTAATTTCTAGACCTTCTTATCTATTTCCTCATGTAGTTAGCAGCTATATATCCATATCTACCACATGTTGTGTAATTTACCCAAGTGCTATAATCCCAAACATATGTATTACCGAATCTTCTTAGTTGATATGCATTTTCTTGTTCTTTAGGTTTCCAGACTTGCTTTATCATTTTCCTGCATTCATGAGATGTGTGGCCATGTGTGTGTAACCACCTAAATTTGGTTGGTTGCAACTATGGCCCCTATTTTCCCTAAGTGTGATCATACCCCTAATTATGTCCAAACGACCCTATTACTACTTGGCATAATTCTTTTGAAATCAATTTAATCTCCTAAAGTGATCAAATCACTAAATTATTTACTTTTAGCCAAAATCAAAATCAATCAAATACATGGCTAAAAATGATTAATTTGCTAGGAATTAAATAAATCCCTAAATCAGTTACACACTTACAATTAACCCATTCCCCTAGCCTATTTAATTTAATTAAAATGGCTATAGTCTCCTTAATTATTAAAAAGCAATTAAATTGTTTAAATAATTAAATTCGTATTTTCAAATGAATTAAATAAGTTTAATTCATTTAATTAATATTCCCTTAAACCCCAACCTAACCTATCTCAACCACTTCTACCCTGGGTTCTAACCCATCTCAACCCATTCCACCCTTGCCAATCTAATCCTAATTCTAATTCTAACCCTAACCCACCTCCTAATGTTGTCACATTCCATTAAGGAATGATTAACAACTCCACCCACTTGAGAAAGTCAAGGAATCTCAAGATTCCTT
>MU228200.1:501338-522512 GCA_018584345.1 Thuja plicata | reverse complement strand
ACATTATTTGTAGATATGGGATACCCTCTTCAATTGTAACAGACAATGAGGGCCAATTTAAAAATCAAGACATTGATGACCTTTGTGAACAGTTCCATATCACTCAACATTGCTCCTCAATCTATTATCCTCAAGGTAATGGATAGGCTAAGGCATCCAAAAAGAATATTCTCAAGATCCTACACTAAACTATAAGTAAGTCTTGCAGAGACTGGCATTTACAACTAAATTCAACACTATGGGCCTACAAAAAAAGCATAAGAACACCAACTAGACCTACGCCATTTTCTCTAGTCTATGGCACTGAAGCAGTACTACCCATTAAAGTCAAAATCCCATCTTTGTGAATATCTTTACAAGGTCTTGTTACTGATGAGCAGTACCACATAGATAGGGTGAATTTGCTGGACCTACTAGATGAGCGCAGACAACATGTGTTCGATCACCTCAAAGTGTATCAAGCATGTATGTCCAAAGGCTACAACAAGAAGGTCAAACCATGAAAATTTGAAGTGGGAGATCTCATCCTAAAGGAGAATCCTAAGAACCAGCCTAACAAAGAGCAGAAAGTAAAATTTGAACCTAACTAGCTGGGACCTTATGTTATCATTGCTACTTTTGGGACTGGAGCTTATCAAATAGCTACACCTGAAGGAGATGTTCTTCCAGATCCTATCAATACTCTACACTTGAAGTGATTCTACACTTGATGTTTGGCGAAGCAGAGCCTGTACAACAACAAGTTTTTACAAAATACCAAAAACATTCAGAAAATTGATCCTGAAGAAATCTAAAAATAGTGGAAAAAGATCCTATAGAAAGGTTATCCTTGGTGAAAACCTGGCAAACAGGCGCCTTGATACTACAAAAACATTCAAAAAAGAAAAAATAGCAAAAAAAATGAAAAAGAGAAAAGCACCTTGATGAGCACCTGGTAAAACAGGCATCTTGGTAGCAAAAAAAAAAGAAAGAAAAAGATCTTGCCAAGTGGTGAAAACCTGGCAATCAGGCATCACTTGTGTTCTGCACTCCATCTATCGATGCACTACTGATACTAGGCCTTCATAATTTTACTTGTGCTCATACACTGACTTCATTTTCCTACATGACTATCTTATCCTCACTTGGGATTTGTCTACATTTATGTCTTAGGAATAAGTCATTCTGCACTGGGGGCATCTTTGCTAGTATGGTAGGTTATGGTTTCTAGGTTTCTCTAGGATGGTTTGCCTCACAGACACAATGTTTCTTGATACATGCAAAACAAATGTCACTTTCCAAAACAAGGGTATCTTTTCAAACATCACATATCCAGACATGAAATTTACAATAAAAACATTCCTACAAAGCTATATTGGATCACAAACATGAACGAACTATCCTATCAATGCACAGACACGGAACACCATATTGCTTGTATTCCAATTTTCTGATTGATGAATCTTTACTGTGTTTGATAGATGAATGAACAAGTACTACTTAAAACACATAGTTTGATAATGTATTGATTATGATTCTTTCATGTCCTGATGATGTTTTCAACTAGGGGCATCTAAGTAATTATAAATTTTATTTGATTGATTCATAATTGATAATTTATTTTGTCTTCTTAGTTACTCAATTATGTCTGCACAAAGACAAAGAGTCACAAGGATAGGGGGCATAATTTTTTCTTAAATTTATACATATGGTGATTGTTCCAAATGATCCTATAAATTTCACCTAACTTAGATGTTTATGGTAAGAGCTACCACTATGGGTGGATAGCCGCATATATCTCGATCTTTGTTATGTGCAAACTTCGGTGAGGTTGAAACAATTTCCTTGTTTGTTTTTTGATCCAGATTCTCACTAAGGTATTTGAAGCATAATGTACCCAAGGATATGAATTTTTAAGGTCATTACGGGTTTAATATCTTGCCTTAACCAAAATCTGGTATATTAAAAGGAAGGTGACTATTTTGTTATCCTAGCTTTTATGCCTTGATGCCTAAGTCTATTTCCGACATTTCAATAAAACATAGTATTCATATTATCATAATATCAATGGGTATTAGTGATGGTTGTACAATCAGGTGGTATCCGTTCCAAAAGTGCCCAATGATGATAAAAATGTTGCAATATTTTCTAATCAGTGACAAGTCCTAAGAGTCTGCATATAGCTACATTTAAAGATTGCATGATGCATTTATAATAGAATTAAAAGCATAAGGAATTTTGAGCTCAAAAATGATTTCTATCTTCTTCTAAACACCAAGTTAATTACATCCATCAATATTACTGATATCAAATTATCGTTTCATATTCATAACATACATTTTGCATTCATTAAAAGAGACATAAAGAAACTACAAAAACAACGCATCCATGTATTGCATTTTTACTTTTTCATCATAAAGTGCATCCATACATCTGTATTGTATGAAAGGGAAAATCAAAAGAAACATACATTTGTATTTTCACATGAGTATCATTTAAAAAAACATATGTATATCAATGATTGCATACATAACATGATGTCATCATCTAAATCTAATTCATCAAGAGACCAAGATATCATCACATGTGCAAAATACATCTACCACATCTATCAAAGCAAAGGGAACTCACGAAACATGTCAGAATCAGGAAGCTACATCAGATATATATATCACAACATGGTATAGATCAAAATATGGAACAATATGCATAAAGAGTATTAGAGTATCAGTGAGGCTGAATGAATTAGATATACATGTATGAATGTCATACAAAAAAGGGGGATCTCAGTAGGACCCAGATATACAAATAGATGGTACAAAATATCAACTCTGCCCCGCCCCCTCTCCCTGATCAGGAGGAGGAGGAGGAGGTCATACAAAAGGAGCTTCTGGAGGTAGCATAGCCCCCTCTGACTACTGAGACAATCGTGAAAAGGAAGGTGCTCTCTGGCCCTCCGGCACTGCTGCATGATACATGGCATAATAATAAGTGGCCCTCTACCCCTGATGAACTATCAACTGGGCATGTGCATCTCTCTCTGCTCTGAGCATCTTTCCCTATCTATCTCTTTCTACTCTCAATAGCTCAAGCTGTGTATCCCTGTCTACTAGTAAGGCATCGGTAGTGGTGACCTGAGCCTCTAAGGCAGTAATCCTGGCTCAAAGCTGCTCTCTCTCCTGCTCACATCTAGAAAGAGGATCCCTATCTCTACCTATATCCTTCTCTTGAGACCTATCCTATGCTCTGTCTGGTGGTCTATCCTCTGACCCCTATCACCTCTGTCATTGTTTCTCTCCTGGAAGCAATGGACCAGTATCTCTCCAAGGAGCTACAAATCTAAACCTCTAGCACCTCCCACTACCACTGGCTCCACCTGTATCCACGACCTCACCACCACCACCCCTATCATCTCCATCATGACCATCATCAGGAGGAGGATGCCTGCCATCTCTACCACACTGCCACCATCATGACCTCCATGTCTGCCAGGAGCCTTGTCTCTCTGTGCTCCTCCCCTATCTCTGACAGGTCGATCATCAAGATCATAGTCTAATGGAGCCTCTATGTGAGGAATGATCTCCTCAGGATCAGTGAAACAAGGAAAGGGGTACTGAAGCATCTTAGTAGCATATCTGTCAGACACACCTGCATCAGCAACATCAGGGCAGAGATCCCAGTCTACTCCCACCATATCACGGATCTCCTGGTGTGTTGTCTCATACTGTAGCTGTGCACCCCATAATGGTTTCTCATCTTTGGTCTGGGCATATACAGTAATGTCCTCTATCCTACCCTACTGACGACTGTACTATCTCAGCACTCTGGTGATCACAAACTTCTCTACAACATATCTAGTCCTACCAATGAGATATCAGCTCTAACATAGGTACGATACCTGCCGTGCATCTGAGGTCCACTCCTCGCAATCTAAATATGGTCGCCAAATGACCTCTGTCATATCATCAAAAAGGTGGTGCCAATACTCAACCTTGTCTAGATGGGGATGCTGAATTAGGCCTGCATACATATAATCATACGGCTCCTCTGGTGCCCTCTGTCTATCTACAATCGGCCATGTCACAGGGATGTGCTCCCAGGCCCAGATTTGAAGAATAAAGATCCCAACAGTCATACTCCGTGTATAGTGGTATACTATCTCATGAAGCTCTCTGTACATGTGAGCTAAAATGCAACTACCACATGCAAATCGTCGTCTGTTGGTAACCATCTGCTCTGCCATATCTACCCAGCCAACCATGAATCCATGCTAACCCCTATCTGGCATCAGGATGTCGCCTACCAGACCTGCTAAGTACACTAATAAATGATCAAGTAATGATTGACCATATAGTCCCAAGATAGATATCTCTGGTCGATGGTGTCATCCTAGAAATATCTACGTGCAACACCAATTGCCACGGCCACCGTTGACTCAATTCACACCTCATGCCTGATCATTGGCACCAGAAGTATCCGCTAGACATCCTCAGGAGTCACTGTGATCTCACCAATTGGAAAATGAAAGGTGTTGTGCTCTGAGTGCCATCTCTCAGCAAGAGAAGTCAACAACCCATGGTTTACCCTAATCTCGGGTAAACCCATCAAAGAGAACAATCCACATCGGATCATAGTAGTCTTCTCATCTTCCGAAAGCAGTCCAAACAATGCAAGCACATGACCAGGGTAAGTGCCATGAAATGTGACTACCTCAAACTGGCTCTGTTTTGGACTAAAATGACAATGCATTAGTATCCTATCTACAACAAAGGGGCAGGCTCCTAATCAGCTACATAATTCCAAGTTCGCAGCATGCAAACAAGTCAAACAGATTAAATTTCTAAGTCTCCTAACCAGATGCGATTCTGCAACAGAAGGGTGCAATCCATTTTATCAGATATGATCCTGGCAATATAGGATGTGATGGAGTTTGCAGGGTGCGATCCTTGAAATATGGGATATGACCCTAAATACCGGGTATGAGCCTAAGAAGATCAGGTACAACACACAGATGAATTTCAACAAAAATAATGCAAATAGATACGATCCAAGGTATCCTATATGCGACAAAGGAATCTGAAAAAACTGGATGCGATCTGGGAAATACCAGATGTGACATAGGATTTATAGGTTGCGATCTGGAATCCCAGATGTGATTCAAAATTGAAGGGGCTATCAAAGCTATAAAAATGCATAAAATTGAAATTTGAAAAATTCATGAGGTAGTCTTTCGAGCATTTACCGGTGGAGGGTATTGTTCTAGGTGTTGATGTCACCATCTCATCTCGAATTTATGCTTCCTCACAGGGACTACCATCTTCTCTACAGAGCTCTCTGAATTACTATGGATGAAAGTGAAAATGAATAGTGAAATGGTAAATTTTGAGGCTTATATTAGTCTTTTGAGCCATTTAGGAGTTCTGAAACTCCTCCCAGGCATTTACAATTACATTTTTGTTCTCTTTTTAATCAATCAAGAACCAAATTGAAGGTTCCTACAATGTTTTCAGTAGCACAGTACCATTCTTACGACAATTTCAAAAACTACAAATTTGATTCATTTATTCCAAACATCAGTCAAAATTGCACATTTATCCTAAATCTTCGTCTGACATCATGTTATTAGTCTCATCACGCACATTTTCACGTAATTAACTTGGCACTCGTGTGTTTAATTTAAAAAACACACCTTCTTTTCCACTTCTTCTACTCCATTCTTTCTTGTCCTAACCGCTTCCTGCAAGTGATACATTCTTTCAACTGAGGGATTTTATTCTTTTCCTTCGATTTTTTTCCTGAGGGGGCATGATCACACTATCATCAATAAATTTTTTGCTCAAAACAACATTAAAAATGACTTCATCATCAAACAAACTAGGGGCATAACAGTTTCCTTGACTAAAGTCAAAACTGTTGGATGGAAAGCTTTGGTTCTCATAAGCTAGATATCTCATGTTTCCTCATTTTTAAAAGATTCTTATTAAGCTCTTGGTAGCTTCATACTAACTTTTGGATGACAACCAAGTTCAGAATCAGTATTATCAATCTTTAGACGACAACCAAGTTTAGAATTGGTATCTTTAAAATCTTTTATTGATTTTTGGACGACAACCAAGTTCAAAATCAATTCAATTAGTTTTGTTCAATCAAGTGTGAGACTGATCTCATCAACATTTCATTCGACAACCAAGAACAAAATTCTCAATCTTTCTGAAGTCAAAAATGAAAAACTTTCTTTGAATCAATGCGCTGATCGCACATCAATTCAAAGAGGGGCAAATGTAACCACCTAAATTTGGTCTGTTGCAACTATGGACCCTATTTACCCTAAGTATGATCATACCTCCAATTATGTCCAAACGACCTTATTACTGCTTGACATAATTCTTTTGAAATTAATTTAATCTCCTAAAGTGATCAAATCACTAAATTATTTACTTTTAGCCAAAATCAAAATCAATCAAATACATGTCTAAAAATGATTAATTTGCTAGGAATTAAATAAATCCCTAAATCAATTACACACTTACAAATAACCCATTCCCCTAGCCTATTTAATTTAATTAAAATGGTTATAGTCTCCTTAATTATTAAAAAGCAATTAAATTGTTTAAATAATTAAATTCCTATTTTTAAATGAACTAAATAAGTTTAATTCATTTAATTAATATTCCCTTAAACCCCAACCTAACCTATCTCAACCACTTCTACCCTAGGTTCTAACCCATCTCAACCCATTCTACCATTGCTAATCTAATCCTAATTCTAATTCTAACCCTAACCCACCTCCTAATTTTGTCACATTCCATTAAGGAATGATTAACAACTCCACCCACTTTAGAAAGTCAAGGAATCTCAAGATTCCTTCCTCAAGTCTACCTTCTCATGCCACCCTCTTACATCCTTCCAATGCTTATTTAAGGATTTCATTAATGCCTCATTAATAAATATGCCTTAAGCCCATGCCTCCTTCATGCCTCATTAATGATCAAGGCATTAATGGCTCTTACACCACCATTAATGAGTCCCTCAACTCATTAATGAACCCCTCTCTCTCTCTCTCTCTCTCTCTCTCTCTCTCTCTCTCTCTCTCATTCTTCTATAAATAGAAGCCATTTTTGAGAGCAAATAAGCCTTCATCTCACATTATAAAATACATTGTTGTGCTACTAAGATCTAGATAGCTTCATTTTCATTTCATAGTTCCATTACCATGCATTGTTATAATGTCCATTTTTAGACTAATATGCATTGCTCATTGAATAATGGCTTGTTTTAAATCAAATCTTTCTTGCTAGATTGTTTATGTCACTGGTATTTAGCATAATCTGAGGGCTTTTATGTTATTTTCTACACTCATCCTAGTTAGAAAGAAATAAGTCAAATTTATTGTTTATATGCTCATTAACCCTTATTTTTCACTAACAGAATGACTTATTGAAGTGTTGTGTTGCAGATAATAGGTGCACAAATATACACACATAGTGTGTTGCAAGTAGAACATTGTTTTTCCATGTAAGATTTCTTCTTTGGTTTGTTCAACTTAGATCTTCATTCATGGGCTTTGTGTCCATGCTTGTTACAATTATAACAATTACCTATGAATGTAGAAGTAGATTTAGGAATACCTTTTTCTTTTCTCTTGCAAACATTTGATGTGTGGCCTGGTTTTCCATAGTGATTACATGAACACTTCTTTGGTCTTGGATCTGTGTAGATATTCCTTTGATCAGCTCGATTTGATGATTCTCCATGCTCAGTATACCCTAAACTGGTATTGTTGTTGAGTCTTCTTTGTCCATTCATCCATTCTTTTGTACTGTCTTCAGCTTTCTTGATCATATCATTATGTTGTTGTTGAATCTTCTCTTCATGCTTTAGTTTCTGATTTTCTTCTTTTAGTTCACCAATAAATTCCAATTTTACAGTAAGTTCCACGTTCACTTGGTTGGCCTCATGACTCATGAGAACTATTTGATTGGTGATCTCAATGTGATGTTTAGTAATTCTATGTATCTCACATTATTTCTCTTGCAAATTTTCAGTAATCTTTCTTCTGTCATCAATAGCCAAATTTCTTTCATGTTTACCTTGTCTTGCATTATTCATAACAACAATCATTCTTACCATCTATGTCTCTTGACCGATCTGCAGTACTTTTACTTGTTCAGTCAGATGTTGATTGATTTCATTTAGATCTACAATGGTTCCTTCAGATGTGTCAGATGTATTACTAGATCCAGATACAGATGAATCAAAGAAATCAGGTATCTATTCTTCATGATAGTCAGTTTCATTGTAGCGAGATGCCATGACTTTTCTTTGAGCCAATAAATCTTTCATTTTGTTTCTTGCCTCTTTGTATTGCTCAAACAAAATCTGTATTTGCAACTTCTGATTCTAAATATTTTTATCAAGCTTATACCTTTCCATTGTAATATCTTTTCTCTCAAGTGATTAAACTTTTCCAAATAGGAGATCTAGCTCTAATACCAATTGTTGGAATAATGGAAGGGTGTGTACTGAGAGGGGAGGGGTAAATCGGTACCCTTAAAAACTTTTACCAATTAACCTTAGTACTCATTACTTGCATAACCGTCCATTTTTTTATTTTCTACTTCATGCATGAAATATCATAGCATAAGTGTAAATGCATGTTAATAAACATAGAAACATTCATGAAACTCATTTACACATGACACAAGTATTTGGTAATGCAGAAACCCTTGCTAGAAGGTAAAAATTGCGGTGGGGATGAAACCCACAAAGCTTCACTATCTGCAAAATGGAAGGTGCCTGTTATGGCTACAAGTTGTGATCACTTATGATGATCTTACCTTGTTAGGAGTAACATGCAAGACTTGTTAAGTCTACTCGATTAAGAGATTTCATCAACACAATGTATGTGTGCACTCGGTTAAGAGATTTACAATAAGAATGTTAAGTCCACCTTCTTAAAGTATTTTGATGTATGCTACAATTGTTAGAGAGTAACAAAATAAATATGACATGATTGCTGCAATCTTATAGTGTTGATTACAGATCAATTAAGTTCACCAAATATATATCACCTATTGTGATGGATAATACCTGTGTTCTTCTTGGTAGCCTTGAATGTAGTTCTTCATAACTGAATTCTTCTTTATCTGTCCTTGTGCATGAAAAAAATTGTCTAATCCATAGATGTCCTTGGAGGATACAATCATCTTGTTCTTGATTGATTATACATTTATATATACTAAATATTTGACCTAATTAGGTTTAACGCTTTTCTTGAAAAACTTTAAGATCAAAGGTTTATAACTTGACCTTGATCTCCTAGTTTGCATGAATATGATCAGTTAACTAAACATATACATAATTAATGCTTTACTTGATCTTGAAGAAATGGTTATCCAGCTAAGCAAGAAGTTATTTTAAAGATTAAAGTGCTTTAGCTGACGTGTAGTTGAGATCCACTTTTCTCAGTAATAAAACTGCCTCTCGGTGTAGACTGGTGCTCGGTGATGTCTCTGTAAACTGGTGCTTGGTTGTGTCTCTGTAGACTGGTTCTGGGTTGATATACTGCTCGGTGCTCAAAAAAATTTGGTGACCACTGTGCTTGATAAACACTACGCTTGGTGATCATTGTCGCTTGGTGAATGTTGTTGCTCGGTGAATGCTGACCGACTGACCAAAACTATCTTCTTGAATACTAATGACAACTTCTAATCCTTTAAGGATTATCATCCTTAAGTGATTAAGATCTTTTCCAAGGAACCACAACTTAGATACCAATTATTGAATATGCAAGTCAAATGAGATGAGGGGTTTAATCAATTGTCCACAAAATTTTTAGTCCTTGATATAACTTCAATCAATTCCACCAAACTTACTTTAAACCTTAATAATAAAAAGATGTAAACATGAAAGCACAACAATCACCAAACACATGAAACACTAGATTTACATGGAAAATAATGTTAAGAGAAAAACAAAGGAGAATATTATTCTCAAATATAAAAACACCTATTAGGATGACACCAATTAAGGTGATATTTATAGAGAAAGGCTCACTGTCAGAGGGTCACTACCCAAAGAAGAGGCTCACTGCGTAGAAGAAGGATGAAAAAAGAATAAATACACCACTTATGCACAATAGAAACACAAAAAAATGATTTGTAGATACCTCCAGCTCACTTCTTCCAGTAGCTAACACATGAATATCCACACTATCCTCTAACACTCTTCACATCAACTTAAATATCTAGGGAGATAAATATTCTTTCATGCATCCTCTTCACATAGGTACACATTTGAACAAAATTATCACAAGCATATAAAAATGCCACACTCTTTCCATTATGTTTTAACCCTTATTTATACCAATCCATACCTTGCAAAGTCTCCCACTGTTGGCCAAGAAAGTAGCTAAATATAATTTGAATTAGGTCAACACTAATCATTTTTGCAGTGTGGAGGAATGATAAGTAGATCACACCACATCATAGATGACCAAAATGTCACCATACATATTACAATCCATTTTCATCCACCAAGACAAAAAAATAAGTGTAAACACCTGAGGTCAGCCAAATCTAGAGCAAGATCACCATAAATCTTTGAAACCAATTCTCGAAAGAAAAACATTTTAGGTCATTTGAAATGAATGAAGCTAAGGATATTAATGAATCATTTCTAGAAGTGCACCATTAGAAACCATCATCCAGAGAAATGTGAAGCATACATTTCACTCAGAGACCACAGTCAGTCATAGCTATACATAGATAAATGCCAAATCCATTGTACTTCATTTCAAACCATAAAACCCTGAAATAAACATCCCCAAAAAATCCTCAATGATATACCAAAATCTAAATAAAAGACTCATAACATATAGGATATGCAAAGGAAAATACTCACACAGGTTCCACAGAAAGTAGTCACTTGTGACAACGACAACAAGTTAACATCAATGAAAACCAAACCAACTCATAAATTACTCGTCCAACTCATTTTTCTCAATTTTGCAACATGTTTTAGTGGTGTAATCATTCTTATGTATTTGAATGTTGCGAAACCATTCCTTTCACATTTAATCCTCAATAAACATAAAAAATAATCATTTCATTTAAATAGTCTTTTATTATATTTAAGAGCATACATCAATAAAGAGAGAGAAAAGAAAAGACACAACTATACTAGCCTAGTGTGGTTTAACTTACAATGGGTCATGTAATGCACAATATCTCAATGACCAATGACACATATACCAATGAATCAATCATAACACTTGGCACATACAACAGTGAACCTCATAAAATCACATCAAGATAAACACAATTAAAATATCCTGAAATATGAAATAACCTAGATACCATCATGCAAGTATGATCAAATCTAAAATCATAACTATAACCTATCATCTACACCACCAGAGATATTAGTAAGAACAACAAAATGTACTATAACCAGGTACATCTCATAATGGACATACAATTTCCTAACATACAAATAGCCATAGAATCACATAAGTGAGTCTAACTCAATTCTAAATATTCATGGACATAGTAAGTCCACAAAAATCATAATAATAACCGCAAAATGTCTAGCATCCCAAAATAGGTGTGCATCAATCAACTGCACAATGGCTCTTGTTAGGTGGATATTTTACAGCCGATAGTTTTAGGATCATTATAAAATAGTAGTTCCAGCCACAACATGTGAAAGAATCTCTCCTACTTATAAGGTAAGGCTCCCCTTCTCACTGCTACTAGAATCAGCTAAATACTTAACTATTTCTATTCACACTAAGCTAAAATGGGGCGGGACAATCATCATATTCTCTTATTTCAAACTAGATATTACCTTTACAACACATTCTTTAATCATTGGTGTAATACACCTACAAAGTATTAGTTGAAGCAATAATCCCAATAAATGAAAGATTAGAAGTAAGAATAACATTCGGTGTACTAAAAACTTTCAGTAAATTAGAAGCTCATGAAGCTCAAAGTCTTTCCATGACTCCTTTGCATATTCAAGAACAAAGATAAAATATACGTGAAACTCAAAGTCTTGAACATATTTTCACCTCACAACACAAATTTAGAATATAAGAGAAAAATAAAGTTTGCAAGTTATCTCCTTACCTGAGCATCCTACACTAGTTTTAAACGTGACAAGAAGTTCATAGTCTGCAAGTTCAAGTCTGAAACTTTAACTATAACTAGAAACACAATAAGAAGATCAAGTTTTGCAAGATTAAGTTTAAATCCCTCTTGAACAACAAAACAATACTCATAATCAGTCTTTAAAAAATGTCATCACATGACAACTTGAATTAGCACAAAGTTTTAAATCAACTTGCTTCTTTTATTGAATGCAATTTGATTTACATCTAAGTTAGAGTGATCAAAAAATTTGTAGAGTTTTATTTCATTTCCAAAGATGTTTACTTACAATGAACCCTCTTGTATTTATAGAAGAGAGGCTGTGAGAAAAAGGTGGGAGGACCGTAACTAATTGTTGACTTATTCAACATTACAATCCTATTGTAATTTGACGTGTAATGTGATTACATCTAATTCTATTTTAAAATTCCGCATGTGATGTGATGTGAAATTCACATTCTTCATCTCCTGACACTCATTTGCATCTTGATGATGAATCACAGAGTGTGATCCAAAACGTTGATGAAAAAAACTTAACACAATCATATCCAGAAACAATATGAATATTTACAAATGCAATCAAATGTATTGTTAGGACTAAAATCTCTAAAAATACATTTGTAGTATAAGGTAATGTATGCAATCAGAGCTAAAAACTTTGATTGCATATGAAATTTTATGTAGAAAGGGATGCAATCGGAGTAAAAACCCTGAATGCACAATGAAAGTTCAATATGTAATGAAGTACAAGATGTTGGGGGTAAAAACTCCAACAAAACATGTTTTCAACACATATAATCATATATCTTTAGTGTAATTAGAGAAAAAAAATCCCGACCATACTAAAAGATGCATGCTTTAAAAATTACTAGTGTTTGTGTTTTTGGAACAAAAGGTTCCAATTTGCAAGTATGTTGAGAAAAGTTGTCGAATATTTTGAGATGTAATTGTAGGTGGAAACCCCAAATACAAATGCCATGTTGGATTTGAACTGTAATTGCAAGTGTGATCAGGATTACAAACTACGATTATACATTGTAAGATTGTGCAAAAATGTGTGAGGTAGATTTGAAGATAAAATTACGATTACTCATGCAAGATAAAATGACACAAAATGAAGATTTACTTTCAACTTCAAACAAAGGTAATGAATGCAGAGTCAAACACATTTGAGACTCTGAGTCTTCCATATTATCCATAGCCAAAGAAATCAAAAGAAAGGGTTTTCAAACTCATCACTTGAAACTGGTAAAGCTCAGATCAATTTAGTTCACAAAAAGGAAGAAAAAATGAAGGATTTTGTGTGATTGACAAATCTATGAGGTATATGGAAATGACACACCCATCAAATAGAAAACATTCGAAAATAGGAATGTGGAATTTATTTTCAAAACTTTAGTGCAATACACACAATGTATGTTGGTACAAAGATAAAAATTGAACCCTAATTTATAATAGAAGGAAAAACGACCATAAAAATCATAAGAAAATGCAACAAAATAAAATGATCATAAATATGTTAAAATGCAATAAATCTATTAATGTATAATTCGGTGTGATCTTAAACAAGTGTGTGCAGAAATATCAGAAGCAAATGCGGTGACAAAAATGAATTCTTAAACGAAGTTTTTGCTTATATAATGGGGAAATGTGGAAATGATTTCAACCCAAACTCAAAATGAGTTTTAAATGACAAAAAAGGAGATACAAATCAATTAGGAGTCGATCTTATAAGCTTTAAATGTTCTTCAACATGTAGTCAAGACTTTTAATCCCGACTACAAATGCTTTTAATCCTGTATTTCGGGATTTTAAGTCTGATTTGCACATGCGGTTTGGGATTTTAGTTCCATCTTACAATATGGAATGCAAATACTATGCAAAACTCTGAAATTGCAAAGGGTTTCTAAAATACAAACTTTAAATGACGAAAATAAAATAAAAAGAAAATAAAAGATTTTCACATTGGATGACACAAAATACGATGATGTTAACATTTAAGACTATAGAGTTTACACCTTAAAAAAATGTGTCTAAAGAGAATGTGGATTACGAATTGAATGAAATCTGTATGGTTGTCCCACGATTTTCATTTAGAAAAAAATGGGATAGCAGTTCTCACAACTAGGCACAAGGAAATAAGCAGTTTGTCAATGCAACCACATAATCTAAATCACCACGAAGGCACCAATGACTCCTAGGTCTAATATAAACATAAAATATATGTATATATATCCATTCAAGCATAAGGTAAACACAATCAATCACATAAAGCTGCAATGAATATATATCCATCCAAGCATAAGGTAAGCACAATCAATCACATAAAGCCGCAATGAAGCATCCAGAGCCAAACTAAGGCATCACAAAATAGTTCTCATCAACTACATAGAGGCACCACCACAAACATAATGTGAAAGATACATCTAGAGAGATGTCATGTAAGAAGAAAGCAGGAGAGGCACTGCAAGTATGATATAGAATCAAGTGTCGTGGATAAAACATTTGAAAAGGAGATAGAAGGTTGTTACATTTCTTTTGGTAATATCATTGGATATTAAAAGGTATGATGTTGAATCACCCTCTAATTTTTATACTATATTTATGAATTCTCTATTTATAATCCCTACACATCATACGACTAAATATTTTATCTAAATAGTTTTTTTTCGTAAAGCTTGTCAATCAAGTTTGAGCATAATACCAATGGAATTAAAACCTCCTAGCCTTGATCAAATTCATTAACGGTCATGTTTGTTGAAAATATGATATAAGAATATATAAAAACTATTATGACTTTCTTAAATGAGAAAATAAGATTGTACATGACATGTGTGAATGAAGTATATACAGGTATAAAATGAAATATAAATATAGTATGTAATTATCCTATGGATATAACATGTATTGATGAAGATTGAAAACAAGATAATTTAAGAACAAGATTTGACGAAGAAGTCAATACGGTTAATCAAGAAGAAAAGAAAATATGTACAAGCACTTAGTTTGAAGAACTTAAATATAATTCTGCATGATGAGCTTCCTTACTTTTCTAACTATGAAGATAGTAAATTTGATCGCATCTTTGATGGCTCTAATTCAAAAATGAAGATAATTTAGAGACTTATTTAACATGTGAAGAGTGTACTAATATGAATGCTAATAAGTATACATGTTTATAAGAATGTAAAACATTTTTTTTCATTGATGATTTCTCAGAGAAATTGTTGAAAATGTAAATGATAATGAGCCTATCTCTCTTATTTTCAAATAATTATCATTATTACAAACATGCTTATTATGATAAAGAAATATATTTTTAAGTGAGGTGGTAAAAGAAATTTTTGAAGGGATGGAGATAAGGTGCAATATCCTTTATGATGAGCCTACAAATTTACCACGTAACATAATTTCTAATACCTAATGGTGTAAAAATAATCCTCTCTAAAAAGTGACCTAGAGTTTGATGATTTTGAGGGGAACTGGATATATATAATAAGTTGATGATAATGTGTTGTTTGATGTTGTTGAGGTGAGGACATAAAACTATTATAGTAATCAATAGGTTCATACATGATAATATTGGAGATGTGCATAACGAGAAGACAAAGTGATATCCATAGAAGGCATTGGTACACTTGTGGATAAATTTTTTTTTGTGAAGTAAATTAGAAAGATGTATCCACATTTTGTTATGATCTAGGAAGTAAATGTCCAATTTTTAATCTAGAAGATGTTAGTTGTCTCTTTGAATGGAAAGATAGTTAGCAAAGACCACCTATATTATATCTCTAGAGGATGTAATGTTTGTCAAATGTTCTACAAAGGAAAATGTATATCTAATAACATGGTCATGTAAGCTTGTTGAGGAATGTGTGATATTTTATACCACCTCCAGGTTTTGATGAGAAGGCTTGTAAAGATGTTGATCCATAATTGTTTGGAATATAGCATTATTTCGTAGTTATGTTTTTTCATGTGCATATTATTTTTCTATCTTGTGCAACTATAGCTTTCTATTACCCATGGTGAAGTGTGGCTTTGTGTGATAGTTGTGTTAGTCTGCATCTAATATTTTTTCTAGATCCTCACTATGTCCCACTAGAACATATACCCTAAAATAACCTCTACTATTGGAGCATTTCAATTTCCTTTTTTGATCCCAGGCATTTTCTATGATTCTTGAATCTATTAGGGTTTGACACTTATAATATTAAAATGCTATATTTTCTATTAACTTTATATTCTCTAAGGTCGAGTTATAGATTTCTCTTGATTTGTTAGGATATTTAACTTCACTTATATTCATTTCTTAGTTTCTTATTTACATCATTAATTTTATTGTCATTACATTCCTATCAATTTATTGTAGTCCATATTAATTCTTTGTTTTAGCCATTATTACATTTATCCCTATTGGTTTCCACATGGTATTTTCTCATTACACCACACACCTTGAGTACATCACACTAATGAACTAAAGGTTTGATTGAAACCATAAATGCACACTTTTGTGGCATGTGTCTTCAGTCTTGTGTTATTTTTGATAGGTGGCAATATCATATTGCAGCACACTTTCCCTTAACATCACAATATTGGGTATGGATTATGCGCACTTATGTGACATGTACCTTCAATCTTATGTCACTTCTACCAAGTGTAAATATTTCATTACATCGTGTTTACCCTACAAATAAAAAAACATAGGTACAGGCCCCACCATTAGCTATTAATTCAAGAGCATCTAGAGGTGTAAGACCAATCTCACATCACCAAAAAAAAATGTTTTTTGTTTTTATTTGTAGTTTTTTGTTTTCCAATACCCATGAAGCTTATTTCCTCTAAAAATTCCTAAAGGACTCAAACACAACCATAATGTTCATTTTTCAATTTTGGAGATTTACAAAAAAATAGCTAAAGATAGTAGGGCATCTACTCATAGAAAGTTTGCATTTGAGCACTTAGGGAAATTTTTTTGGTAAAGATCCAAAATTAAACAATGAACATTGTGGTAAGTTTCAAGCCAAGATCAAGTTTGGATATTGTGTTATTAATTTTTAAAAAATTTATAAACATATTTTTAAAAAACATTATGATTTTAGGCTTCAAGAAATGTGTAGTGTCATAAAATTGCACCCTATGTAATTGTACAATAAGAAATCATGATCAAAGGGGGGATCAATATTATCTCTTATTTTGTACATTAGGAAGGAGTATGATCCACTAGGCTTGAATAGCATCAAGTGCTTAATGGGCATCACTAATCCTTCCCTAATATGAAAGGTTGATTAGGGAAAAGTGATTGACTAATGCAAGATAGAAGACAAAATGAGCCAAAAATGGCAAGTTTCAGTATGTACATAGATTGATAGAAAAATATAGGAACCTAAAGTGACTTGAAACAACAACCAAACAACAATACTGACCTATAGTTTCAATTTGAAACTGATTTGTAGGGTATAGATCACCATGGGTGTTTTGTTCCTGGGTATAGATCACGTGAGTTGCTATGTACCCTATACTTTTTTTTCTGAAACTTTCATGAATAGTCTATTAGATCTTGTACTTCCTAGATCTGCAATGGTAGGTTCACCACATGTTCCTGCACATAGATAAATGGGGAAAATGTTGTTGAAAGGGGTTTTCCTCAGTCAAACCCTAATTGAGAAACCAACCTTGAAATGAAATAAAGTAAATGAAAGTGTGTTGTCAAACAAAAAAGGCTAGATCTGAAAAATGAAGGATATCATACTTTGGCAATGCAAATGCTTCTTTGAATGTGATCAAATATGTTGATACAATAGCTTTGAATTAACACAAAAAACCAGAAGGGATTCATGAAAGAAAAAACCTTGTGTAATGGATGTTGTAGTTTGCCACAATTCTTGATGAGAGAGAGAGAGAGAGATGACTTGAAGGGTTGAAGACTTGAATGCTTTAATGAATGTGGATGCTTGAATGTGTTTAGATCTTCTTCCTTGATTTTGGACTCCTTTTCTTGGCCTTCAATAAGGGAAAGAAGCTTGATCCATGGAGAATATTTCCTTAAAGACACCTTGAATGCTTGAGATCTTTCTTGAGATTGCTAGAATGTAAAATTTTGTTTGTGTATGCTTGAGAGTGGGCGTGGATGACAAAATGAGGAGAGTTAGGGTGCTTATATACCTCTCACAATATTTTGGGACTCAAAAATCAAATCAAGCCAACATGGGTTTTAATATTCTACTAAAACACTGGTATGGGCCCTCAATTTGAATTTGGGCCCAAACCTTAGGGTACAGATCACCTAGGGTTTTTTTTCTCAGGAACATATTGTCCAGGGTATTTTGTTCCCACCAATCAAGGATCAGATCAAAATCATGGGTCCCAGATAGCAAGGGGATCCCCAATTGTGAAGCATAATTGATTTAAAGGTCAAGAAGAAGTACAAAGGCCAAAAAATGGTACCATAGGGCCCTTCTTGGCTAACAAATGATTGAATTGGAGAAATAACTAAGGAGCATGCCTAGAAATAAGTGCTCACATTGATTTTTGGTGAAAATCAATTAAGATAGGAATACTCTATTAATTTAAATTAATAAAGGTCCAATGAGTGTTATGAGAATATGAAATCAATGTGGGAAACCATACATGATAAAATGGGGCTAAATTAAGCATCTAATTATACATGCTTATAATTTAGGATGGTACATTTAGCCTCTACTTTAGCGGGAGTATGCATCCACCTCATGCTCATGGTAAAGTAGAAGAAAGAGAGAGAAAGAGATAAAGATGTGATCATGGGAAAATTGCAAAGAGATAAGATATTTCTAAGTTTAAGGACACAAGACCCCAAACCAAGGATCTTAACTCGTACAACCAAGTGCAAGGGCACATAAAAAAAACAAAATCCTAAAGCTTACTAAGGTTCCACGTCAACTATATTGTAGATACCTCGATAAAGAAAATGTCTCAACCACGAGCATCATGCTCCGAAATCTATTGAAAACGCACAAGTAGTCTAACTAGGCACTGACCCCATCTATCTATATAGACATTACATTATAGACGTGATACAAAGGTGATCTATCTCTGGGATTGGGCATGGGGCCCTACACATCTATACGACATGGGGTTAGGGCTAGGGGCATTGGGCCCCCTCTATAGATATGGGATTGGGCTAGGGATTTGGAGTTAATCCTCATAGCAACATCCCTGAATATGTGCATAGAAACATCCCAATCATTCAATTCAGATTCTATATGTCGAGACAAAGGGCATATCAGATGAGTGAATAGAAACATCCCAATCTGAAGAGTGACATCCCATTCCTCGGTCACTTGGAAAAAGAAAAAAGAACACATCAACGACTTCATGGTCCATTCTACTAGAAAAGTATGTTATGCTATGGAATCATGGAGGAGAGGAAAATACAACCATGGATGACACGGGCTAGCCATTTTTGTTGTGCTAGGTGATCCATGAGAGAGAGAAGGAAAAAAAAGAGGGGGAAATGGTCTAGCAGTTTGTGTTATGATAGTTCCACCCATAAAAATAAATCTAAAGAGGGATTTGTTGGCCTATCACATGCTATTAAACTAAAAATGAATCTATGCAAATGAGAGGTTGAATGGTGTAGGAGCACCTAGGCAACCCTCAAGCCTTAGAATTTTTTGGCTTGTATCTAACCTTAGCCAAGTCAAAGATGTGTGTTTTCTTTGAGGCCTTAGTATGTCATGTGGACTAGGTGAGTTGGTGTTAGTACCAAGGTCACCAAGTAGTCATTGTTAGTTATTTTTGTTAGCTAGGCTTAGTTGGTCTAAAGTTGGAATTTGGGTTCAAAATGTGTGCAATAATTTGGGTTTGAACTACAAATTATAGAGGCCCTATATTCTAGTTGGCATAATAAATGCAAAAGATGCCAAAAAATTGTCATGACAACATTTGCAATAAATTGCAAATGTTGCATGCAACTCGACAAATTAAGATCCCCACAAATGTAGGAGTGAGAATTGATTTAAAATGGCCTAGAATGGTGGATAATGGAATCTAAGCCACTATTAGGCTTGAATCCCGAGGAGGTTTTTTTTTGTAATCAAGTTTTTATGAGTAAGAAAGAAGAGTTCCCTGTAATATATAGTGCACGGTCTACTAATTTGCATTTTAATGGTGTTGTAATGGATTAAATATTGAGAGTTAACTATGGATTCATGTAGTGTGGAGTGATACAAGACTTTTCTTTTTAGAGAGCAATTTTTTTTGAGTTAATCTTTGAGTGGTAGGAAAATAATAGTAAACTAGGTAGTCTGTTGGTGTCTTTTAGCCAGTTTTTGTTTTCATGGCTCCCACTTGAGATTCAACCATGGAAACCTTAAAAGAGTGGATGAATCTCATAGTGGAGCCATTGTAAATTCTGTATATAGAGGTAGGAGTTCAGGAGATGAGTGGAGCTATTTTTAAATTCATTCCCTAGGCAAGTTAGGACAATCTGGTTAGGTGCATGAGAGGTTAGAAACCTATTGCAGAGACAAGGGAATGATATGGAGGATTGAACCAGGTGATGTCAGAGTGTTTTTAGGGTCTTATGAGTCCCTAGGTTCAAGTTTAGATCTGTACCAATCCAACTCTATTGATTTGTGAGGAGAAATCAGACCATTGCTTGTAATGCACCAAAATAGGCCTAAAACTCCTACTTTCTAGGACAGTGTTGTACGAATCAGTTGGTGAATTAAGACCTTAGATATCCTTTAGGTCTCCAAAAAGGGTATCTAGATCCCTAAATAATTTTGGGGGTTGTGTGTGATTTTTTCAGGTTATTCCATAAAAACCCTCTGGATAGGGCTAATAGAGCCATTAGGCCTAATTGGACAGTTTGAAGACAAGTTGTGAACTCAACTACTTGGAGTGCAAAAAATTATGAATTTTGAGTTGTTTGGAAGTAAGGAGGACATGAAAAGTATCCACATTTCCCTTGTAGCTTGGAGTATGTTGGAATGGAGAAATTTGCATTAGTTTCTTCAAGTCTTTTGGAAGCATTGAGACAAAACTGAGATAGTTGTCATCC
>MU228200.1:476186-487949 GCA_018584345.1 Thuja plicata | reverse complement strand
GGTCAGAGGACTCCCCAATCACAGACAAAAGAAGGCATCCTTCAAAATCAGCTATTCAAATGATGTTGCAGGAAAATCTGCAGAAAATATGAAACAAATGTAATAACAGTAAATCAATTCATAAGTAGCATTGGTCAATTCCAATACATTCTTTTATAGCCAATGATTTCATTTACATGAGAGTGCACTTATGCCGATGGATTTTTCCTTCCGGATGGGATAAAATATTCATCATATCTCAGACGTGTATGGATAAACTCTAGAAACCAAAATTGAATGAACTCTAGAAACCAAAATGAGCATTTTGGGGTCAAATGAGCATCATAGTTGCATATGGGTCAGCTAGAGACTCTATAAACTCTTCATAGAAGCATTTTGGGGTCAAATGAGCATCATAGTTGCATATGGGTCAGCTAGAAAGCAAAACATGATTTAACACTATATTTTTCTCACATAATTTTTTAATGTTTTTGCATGCCATTTTTTTTTTAATTCTATCTTGAATCTGTCGCAATTGTGACGTTTACCCTAGAATTACGACGGGGTCGCTGTATTGGCGACGCCCACATACCATCGCAGTTGCTTGGGTGTTCGTCGCAATTGCGACGTTTACCCCCTGAATTATGACGGGGTCGCTGTATTGGCGATGCCCCAAATGCCAGGGATGATGGGGCTACATAGCGACGGATTGAAGTCGTAATTGCGATGGAAAAGGAAAGACGTCATATTTTGCGACTAAAAAAAAGTGACATCTATTCCTGTCGCAATTGAGACACATGATTGTCCCAATTGTGACACATAGCCGTCGTAAATCGACCCCAAATGTATTAGTGTGGAAAGTACTAGTATACATGGTATGATTATTCTTTAAAGGGCACTAGCTCAATGGAAGAGCACCTACTTTACAAGTAGAAGGATGATGGTTCGATTCCATCGTGCCCTAATATGACTAAATTAATGACTAAATATATGACTAAATATATGACCAAATAAATGACCAAATAAATGACTACAAAAATGACCAAATAAATGATCAAATAAACGACCAAATAAATGACCAAATAAACTATCAAATGACCAAACAAATGACCAAATAAACTACCAAATGACCAAATAAACTACCAAACGACCAAATAAATGACCAAATAAATGACTAAATCAATGACCAAATCAATGACTAAATAAATGACTAAAATAGTTTATTCATAAATTTGGTCACGAGATAAATGACCGGCAATAAACTACCACTGGTCACGTGACCAAATTTGATCATTTATTTACAATTTTTGGTAGTTTATTTGGTCATATATTATTGTTTTTGTACTAGTGTACATTCAACATCAAACATAAGAAATGGTTGCAGAATAAAGTTGCAGATGCTTTGAGTAGAAGAGCATTGACCATTCAGGAGATTCAACTATGAAGTATGGGGATTGACAATTTCAAGGACATGTATGAAGAAGATGAGGACTTTGCAGACATCTACAAGGTATGTCAAGAGTATAAAAACCACTTTCATACTCAATACTTTGAATACACTTTGCAGTCTGGTCTATTGTTTAAAGGGGGTCGGTTGTGTGTCCCTAAAGGTTCAATAGGAATTAATCTCATACAAGAGAAACACAATGGTGCACTTAGTGACCATTTTGGGATTAACAAAACTCAGGAGTTAGTCCAAAGATTCTATTTTTGGCCCAAGATGAACTTGGATGTGAAGAGTTATGTTGAGGGATGTGTTATCTGTCAGAAGGCCAAAGGAACATCTACAAATGTAGGCCTATATCAACCCTTACCCATTCCAACCAGACCATAGGAATGTCTAAGCATGGACTTTGTGGTAGGTCTACCCAAGACTAGACAAGGAATGGATAGTGTCTATGTGATTGTAGATAGATTTAGTAAGATGGCTCACTTTGTGCCATGCAAAACAACAAATGATGCAAGTTAAATAGATTCTTTATTTTTGAAGGAGATTGTTAGGATTCATGGTTTACCGCTGAATATTGTGTCTGATAGAGACAACAAGTTTATGAGCCACTTGTGGAAGACTCTTTGGCAGAAGTTGGGCACCAACTTATCATTTGGATCTGCCTACCATCCTTAGATAGATGGTCAGACAGAGGTAGTAAATAGGAGCCTTGGTAATCTCCTAAGGTGTTTGACAAAGGAGTATGGTCAGACATGGGACCAACTCATTGAACAAGCAGAAAATATGCTTATAATGATATTATTAATAGAACTAGAGGGAAAAGCCCTTTTTCAATTGTATATGGCATCCATCCTAGAGGAATTCATGAACTCAGAGACCTTAAAGATAGAGCTAAAGGCAATGGATATGCTGAGGATTTTGCATATGCTATGCAAGAAGTCCATGACAGAGTCAAGAAGACTCTCACTAAGAATACAGAGAAGATCAAGACCAAAATGGATGAGAGAAGAAGGGATGTCCAATTTATGATTGGAGATCTAGTGATGATTCATCTCAATAAAGAAAGAATTTAGAAAGGAACACCTTACAAGATTCAGATGAGGAGAATTGGTCCATGTGTCATCCTAGACAAGTATGGAGCCAATGCTTACAAGGTGGAACTTCCAGAGGATTTGGGTTTATCACCAGTCTTCAATGTTGCAGACTTGGTACTGTACAAAGGCACAATTCCTGATGCTAATTAGAGTCTGAATGAAGTCATACATGAGGTTGAAGAGCTGCACTTTCCATCTACACCAATCAAACAAGCTAAGAGCATACTAGATTCTAGAGTTTACAAGAAGACCAAGAAGAAGGAGTATAAATAACACTTGATCAAATGGAAAGGAAAATCTTATGTAGATGTAGTATGGATCAAGGAAAGTGAGTTTAAGAAGTTGGGGGTTGACACCAACTTACTCAATCCAAGGGTGGATTGAAGCCTTTTGTTTAGGGGAGGATGGTGCAGGAGCACCTAGGAAATCCTCAAGCCTTAGAATTTTTTGGCTTGTATCTAACCTTATCCAAGTCAGAGATGTGTGTTTTCTTTGAGGCCTTAGTAGGTCATGTGGACTAGGTGAGTTGGTGTTAGTACCAAGGTCACCAAGTAGTCATTGTTAGTTGTTTTTGTTAATTAGGCTTAGTTGGTCTAAAGTTGGAATTTGGGTTCACAATGTGTCTTAGACCCATTAATGATGTAAAATATGCCTTAAGGTCATTAAATAGGGTTATTTCATCAAACTACAAGGCATAGAGGCCATATATTCTAGTTGGAATAGTAAATGCAAAAGATGCCAAAAGTTCATGACAACATTTGCAAGAAATTGCAAATGTTGCATGCAACTCGACAACTTAGGATCCCCACAAATGTAGGAGTGGGAATTGATTTCAAATGGCCTATAATGGTGGACAATGGCATCTAAGACACTCTCAGGCTCAAATCCTGAGGATATTTTTTTTTGTAATCATGTTTTTGTGAGTAAGAAAGAACAGTTCCCTGTATATAGTGCACAGTCTACTAATTTGCATGTTAATGGTGTTTTAATGGATTAAATCTTGAGATTTAACTATGGATTCATTTAGTGTGGAGTGATACAAGACTTTTATTTTCAGAGACCAAGTTGTTTTGAGTTAATCTTTGAGTGGTAGGAAAATAATAGTAGACTAGGTAGTCTGCTGGTGTCTTTAAGCCAGTTTTTGTTTTCATGGCTCCCACTTGAGATTCAATGATGGAAACCTTAAAAGAGTGGATGAACCTCATAGTGGATCCATTCTAAATTATGTATATAGAGGTAGGAGTTCAGGAGATGAGTGGAACTATTTTTAAACTCATGCCCTAGGCGAGTTAGGACAACCCGGTTAGGTGCATGAGAGGTTAGAAACCTATTGCAGAGATAAGGAAATGAGATGGAGGATTGAACCAGGTGATTTCAGAGTGTTTTTAGGGTCTTATGAGTCCCTAGGTTCAAGTTCAGAGCTATACCAATCCAACTAAATTGATTTTTGAGGAGAAATTAGACCATTGCTTGTAATGCACCAAAATAGGCCTAAAAGCCCTACTTTCCAGGACAGTGTTGTACGGATGAGTTGGGGACTTAAGACCTTAGAAATAATTTAGGTCTCCAAAAAGGGCATTTGGATCCCTAAATATTTTTTGGGTTTGTGTGTGAGTTTTACAAGTTATTCCAGAAAAACCCTCTGGATAGGGCTAATAGAGCCATTAGGCCTAATTGGACAGTTTAAAGACAAGTTGTGAATCCGACTACTTGGAGTGGAAAAACTTATGGATTTTGATTTTTTTGGGAGTAAGGAGGACATGAAAAGTATCCACATTTCCCTTGTAGCTTGGAGTATGTTGGAATGGAGAAATTTGCATTAGTTTCTTCAAGTCTTTTGGAAGCATTGAGACAAAACTGAGATAGTTGTCATCCAAAGTGAAAGCACAATCATTGTAACTCTTAGAGAAGAGTTAGGTGAGGTCTTACACAAAGTTTCTATTGACTTGGGGAGATCCTATAGTGGAATTAGGATCCTGTATTGGGCTAGGGAAAACTAAGTCCTGTCTTGGGGATTATGCAAGCACACTTTGGAGATTACTTCTATCATTGAATGGTCTATAAATTCATTTTATTCTAGTCAACCCATTTAAAAGAGGGGTAAAATGGTCTACCAACCTTGGTTATGATATTTAACCCATAAAAAGAATAGGTCAAATGGTCCAGCAAATTCTAGTCAACCAATCATAAAAATATATTTAAAGGAGTGGCATCTGGCCCTAACATATTTTTTTATGCAAGTGTACTCTACCTAAAATGCCTAAGATAATCATAATGTTTCCAATTTTGCATTCCATATATACCCCCCTTAAGACGGAAACATATGACTATTTTGACATCTTAAGGAAAACATGAATGAGGATAAAGAACCTTAAACACCAAGGAGGTATCCCAAAAGAAACACCTAGTCCAAGAAAAAGAGGTCACAACTCCTGTGAGGTCAAGGAAGGGACAAATGCAAAGAGATATCATGAAACAAGTGTAAAGGGATCCTTCGGAAGAATTTTGAAAAGAGGATGAATAAATCTTGAACAAAAATAACACCATTGACTGAAGAAGGGGAAGGAAAACAAAAATTCACACTCTCCCCATTGGTAGGTAAAGAGATTCTTGATGAAGGATGATACACTTTTAGCCCCAAAGTGAGGGATTTGTTTATTTGGACCTACAATTGAAAACAAAGAAGAGGTTGTGATCAAGGATACCCGCCTCTTGCATAAGAGAGAATCCATAATCAAACCAAAGAGTTCCATGTAAGAAAATATGTCACATGATAAAAAAAACCAATGAACAAAGGATGAGAGATTAAAACACTACCATTTCTCTCCAAGTGTAGAGACAAGAATAAGAATAAGGAGGAATATCATATTTCTCACAAAGTAATATCGCACCTAAAATTGTACCACCATGAATGAAAATGAGACCTCCATAGGGAGGATAACAATGTCAAATAATGTGGAACAACATAATAAGACCTTAAATGTTTTTGAATTGTGTAAAAGCGGGTTTTGAAGAGACCCTCGAACCCATTACAATGAACTGCTAAAAAGATAGAGCATTAATAGAAGCTAAACAAAATATGATGGAAAAGACAACAAACCAGAATCTAGACAGACAAAATCCAAAAAACCCAAGAGAAAAACTAAACAAAAGATAAAACCAAAGAACATAGAAATCTAGACCAAGTTTCTCATGGTTCTATCCACCTCTTCTGTTGTCTCAATAATCCTAAGAGAAGCCTTCTTTAAGTCCACAATGTTTGGAGTCAAGGTAGCATTCATCTTCCTCTTGCTGGCTCTCATTCGCTTACCAAGACTAGAGACATCTTAGGTCATCACTTCCTTCTCATTATCCACATTGATGGTGTTCTTCTCCATGTAGCTACTCTCCAGCTTCCTAACAAGCACCATCATGTTTTTAGTCAAATTCTTCATCATCTTGAGGTTTTTCTCTATTATCTTTATGAGGGTGGCATCCATATTTTCCACTTTGGTAGTCAACACACCCATATTTTCCTCCTGTATTCATCTAGAAATTCCTTCAGCTTCCATAGAGTCCAACGCCAACTTCTTTTCCTCTGCCGTCCATAGGGCATCACCCTGTCTGCCATCCATTTTTTTGCCTTTTTGCTAGGATTCCTCAAACTTCACTGAAAGGGATCGATGATTAAGGTTAAGACTCTTGATCTCATGGAAGGTCCACTTCTGGATTCAAAAAAATTCAGAGAAAATGATTTTTTAGTTTGAATGACACCAAAGGGAAGTTCATGCCCATCTTGGAACTCCATCGACCATAGGTCTCCAGAAATGACATTAGGCATCCTTTTGTGACCATCTTCCTCCCCAGAGTGAGGGGGGGAAATAGGAACACCATGGACCACATTGTTGGTATAATCCTTCATTAGTGGAATGTTATTACCCCCCTCTTACTCCTTTTGAGAGCTATCAGCATGAACCTTTAGAGGAAAATCATCCCTTGAGCTCTAGTCATGGCATTTGGCCACAAAAGGGGTGCCAATACAAATATCCACTAGCACACACGCATGTTTCTACATTTTTATAGAGTCGGTGGGAGCAATCCTCTCTGCTTCCTTCCCAACTGCCTTACCAGTCAACACAACCGAGGAAGGGCCAATAGATTGGGTCCCTTTATCCTGATTAGGAGGGTCAGTGTCTTCATCACTGTCTTCAATATGGTACCTTGCATCTCCCTAATACACCTTCTTTTTCTTCTGCTTAACCAAGGTCTTTCTCTTCTTCTACTAAATTTGAATTTTCTAATCATCACTTCTATCTTGCGTTTTATTCCCCTCTTCCCAGTAGCAATCCATTTTTTTAGGCATGGGCTTCCTTTTAGCCAAGGGCTTCCTCTTCTTGGGCGTAGGATAGACATCCTCCTCCTCAAAATTAGACCCATCTTCACTCTTCAAAGATTCACTCACAACCACATTGACATCCTCTCCAGCCTCTCCAATACAGAGATTGGGATTTTCAGAAGATTTTCCCAATAGGAACTTAAATATTATTCAAAGTAATCATAATTAAAAATTAACTCATTGCAACATGTTATGTGAATGATGTCATAATAAATGAGTTTCTATATTTTGTTGCGCAAAGCTTGGAATTCATTAGTAGAGTGGTCATGATATCAATGATACATTAAAAAAGGAAGATACATAAGGTTTTGACTATGCTTCTTATTTTTTTTGGTTTGAGTATCAAATTAACATGAAGAAGGTCAAGCAAAATGATTTCTTGATTAAAGCTAGGCATAGAAGAAGTGTTACATGATAAGGGAGAAGATGTAGAGAAAGGAGGTTGGAAATGAAACCATGTTAGAGGTAAGTGTGAGGTAAGTTTATCATCAGTCATATTGCTTTTTTGCACACATCTTAAACCATCTTGAAGATTATGAATTGAAATGTTTGGAGAATTGGGTTGGACAAATGACACACTAGGCCTTTTCTAAGGGTCCCATGTTAAGCTTAGTAACTTTGTATTCTCCCACAAAATATGACATAAATTATAATAACCCCCAATCATTTTTCTAAAAGAACACTTTCAGGATAAGGAGTATCTTTAGGAGGAGAAGATATGGTTTGTTGAGATGGTGTAGGAATAGATGGCAAATCAGATTCAGTTCATAAGAATCTTTGGAACTTATCATCAACAAAAAGGGTATACATGATGTTGTTATAGATGAAATTCACTTTGTGATAAAGTGTTGAAGGAACAACTTGCATGGAATGTAGCCACAGTCATCCCAAGAGAATATTATAAGTGAGAGTATCAAGAATGACATGAATAGGTGTAGGTAAAATAACTGGAACAACCTTAACAGGTAAGGTTATAATACCTAAGGGTTTTTTAGAAACATTGTCAAAACCACAAATAGGAATAGAATTGGGTTGAATCAATAAAGTATCCACCTTAATTTTATGCAATAAGTCAATGTTACACATGTTAAGACTAGATCCATTATAATTAAAGTTACTTCAATAATATTACCATTGACTATGACAACAACCATAAGAGAATCATTTTTTTCTTGAATCTCTTTAGAAGACAACTCATCTTTAGAAACGATAATCTTAGCTTGAGTGTTCTTTTTTTGGATGCACTCGAATGAGGAAGTTATATCATTAGATTACACAATAGGTGGAACAATCATGTTTATTAATGCCTTTTATAATGTTTCATGATATGTGGATGAAGTTTGAATAAGCTCCCAATTAAGAGATATCTTGGTAGGATTAGCACAGAGTCATTCTACTAAATCATATTCCTTTCCAAGATTTTGAAAGAGATGGTGTACATGAGGAAAATAGGTTGAGATGCATGAAGAGAAGGAGGAACAACTAAATTTGTAGGTTTTCTATTATCTTGTTTGTTATATGTGTGAGTAATCATATGATAATCAGGTTTTTGAGCTCCTTTCACCACATTGACAAGTTTATTCGGAGGTGGAGTGGTATCGCGATGAAGATGGATAACAATCTTAGGATTTATACTACCTACAAATTGACAACTATGGAATTTACTAGGTTATTCAAGAGAATCAAGTATGGTATCATCTTTATCCAAAATAGCTTCATAAGTAGGACTTTAGGAGAGGGACAAACATAAGTCATTAATGCCTCATCTCTAGAGGGAAGATCATTGAAATGAATAGAAGGTAAAGTTACCTTAAGGGAATGAACAATAATATCAATTTACTCTACCATAATATCATTTTATAGAACCAAGGTACCCTCATGGGGGAGATACATATCAAGAGAATAATCATCATCATCTTCTAATGGTTCATCCCAAATAGGGAGATGATTGAGAGAAGTATTATTGTCTTGCCTCAATATGTCCTCATTTGAAGGAGGGTCCTTAGGAGAGAAAAATGAAACTAATCTATAGGAAATATTCATTATGAAGAAACTAAATTGAAAAGGATATGTGCAAAATGTATGAAACTATATATAATTTTTATATCTTTTTCCAATGCAAGTGCATAAATAAGGAATGAAAGGATCTATATGAATTGAAATGAAATTATTGCAAACTAGGTGAATTGAAAATGTAACAACAATGCATGAAATGATTTTATTTTTATTGTTTTGAAACCTAGAAATGGAATTCGCAAGAATGGAATAGGTCTCTAAATGAATGAAATGAGAGACAACAATATACAATTTTATATGTCATTTTTCTTTTACAAATGAATACATAAAATGAAACAATGCAATGCATGAAAATAAGATCTTAACACAAAATCATAAGTGGAAATGTTATGAGTCGGGTTCACCAAAATGTACAATAATAAGTCACAATCAAAGGGGAGGATCAATCCTATATCCTATTGTATATTAGGAATTATGATGAACCACTAGGCTTGAATAGGATAAATCTCTTAATGGTTATTGTAAATCCTTCACTAATATGAAAGATTGATTAGGGAAAAGTGATTGACTAATGAAATATAGAAGACAAAATGAGCCAAAAATGACAAGTTTCAGTATACACAGACTAAAAAATTAGACAAGAACCTATAGTGACTGTTGGTTGTATTTCCTGTTTTGGCAGTTTTCCTGGTTCCTTGTCTTTCTCTCTGAGTTCTGACGTGCTCAAATTCTGTTGTCTCTCATTCATTATGCCTTTACCTCTGTCATGTTTTCAGGTTTTCAAGTCTAAACCTTGCCAAATTGCAAAAACCCTGAAAACCCTAGTCATATCCAAGCATTGAACAATGAATTTGAAACCCTTAGTCATGTCTTATGTTTCAGCATTGCTTTTTCATTCACTTAAAGCATGTGTTTTAATTCAAGTCTCCTCGTCACATTACCCCGAGCGAATATTCCATTTGTCTTCCAAACTTTGCTTTTTCCTTGTGTCGCGTAGTCTCGTTTAACTTCAGAATATTCCTTCAGTGTTCTGAGACTCAGCGATTTCTTTCAGTCGGGTAGTCGCAAGATATCCATGTTATAAAGCTTTGTAAAAAATGGGACCCACTGTTAGTCGGGTGATCGCGGAAGATTTCTCACAGTTATGAAAATATTCTCAGACTTCACGATTACTTCATTTGACGTTATCGCCAAATCAAGCCAAAGATAACGGTTAAGTTTTCCTTCAGTCGCGTGGTCTCAGAATAGAACAACGGTTAAGAGATTTCAGCTCAGACTACGCGACTAACCATTTAAAGTTTGTAGTATTGCTTAGTCGGGATGTCACCAGAGCAAGATAATGCTTTAGTTTTCCGTTATACAACGAGAGGACCAATGATTGAGTGACATGTGTCACAAAGTGGGTGGTTGTTGAGAGAAGGTTATCACATGGCCGCCAGAATGAAGAAGTGGATTCAGCGACTTCAAGACTAAGGTGCTTTGCCTACAGTCGCAGTGTCTGAGAAACATTTAAGGGTATGTATAAACATATAGTGATTGAGAGACTGCCATTAGATGAAAGAATTAGAAGATCCAATGGTTTTCGTGAAGTCTGGAAAGAAAAGTGCCCCAGGGGAAAAGTCCTCCCGACTTGGCGATTAGGGTATGTCGCAAAGTCGTCAGAAGTAAAGAAAAGGCGCATATAACCTATTAAGGTAAAGTTGAATGCTCAGAATTTAATTCTGTGATCAGGCGACTAAAGGTTGTCGCATAGTCTTCAAACAGAATAAGAGCATTCAGCGACAAGGAGAAAACCGTAAGAGTTAAAGGTAACGGCTAGTCGCAAGGTCTCAGAATGAAAGATGAGTTACTGTTAATTGTGCGCGACTTTGATTTTAATTATGTCGCGTGATCGCCAGATGATCACTTGGGTCAGCCAAGGTTAAGAAAACACATTGTCGCCAAGTCTTAAAATGGAACCATGGTTAATGACAAAGGCCCGCGACAAAGAGACTTAATGCAGTCGCGCAGTCGCCTGATTAAAAAATCTAAAAAATGGCAGCAGTTTTTTGATGTGACAATGTAAATCTCCCGGCAACCAGTCAGAGGCTCGTATTTTGATTACTGTGAAAAAAGAGTAGCTGAGATGTGAGACAGACAATGAATTAGAATGTGACATGTTAGCTCTCTTAAATGTTATATGATTGCTCCGAGGATTCATTTTTGAAAATTTGATTTCCTGTCAACTTCAGCAACTATGGCTAGGTTTTTCAAGTTCACGGCATGACAAATTAATGGCAGAACTGATGTTTCCAAATTATGAGCTGTGTACTCTGAATGATGGCTATAAGGAGTTGATGGTGCACTCATTCTCTTTCACCGTGCTTTCAAGTTTTCAGAGCCCAAGTTGCTAATTTTCAGAAGAGTGATATTTTGCGCATTTTGTAGTGTATCCAAAGTTCATCAGAGAAGTTCTAAATTGCAGAAGGTTGTGCACAGAGCAAACAACTGGTATTGAAGATAGATTTTTTTCAATATCGGTAAAGGAAAAAGGAGATTCAGCGTGTTGCAAGGATGAGTAGAGCTGTGAGTGTCGCTTCAACAAGTGGAGGGAGTGGAGAAGAACAAAAAGGAAAAGCAAGTTACTCTGATGAGTTTCTCCAGCTTCTACCAGGTTCAACACAGAATAAGAAGGCTGATGCTAGTGTCCTCCTAGATGAATACAAGAACATTCGAGATGCTATGACCCCGGGCACAACAGGTTACTCCCTTTTCACCTACTTCTATAAAAATTCTGATAAGCCCATCCCAGTTTCAAACCCTTGGACATGTGGTCTTGCTAGGTTGCTTGTTCCTGATGTTTTCTTAGA
>MU228200.1:446159-456485 GCA_018584345.1 Thuja plicata | reverse complement strand
AGAAGACAGAAAGAGGATAGAAGTAATCAGACAGCTATGGCGGCCAAAATGAAAGAGACTGCAAATCCATTGAAACAGAAATAAGCTTCTATTAACTAAATGATTTACAAAATAATCTCCTTATGAACTACAAAGAAGACAATCCTTATAAAGGATGTCGAAACCCTAAACAGGCAACTGCTAGGAAATAGAAACTTTCCTAAGACTAACTGAAACTGCCTAAGTGAAACTTAAGCACTAAAGAGCAATTGCTAAATTACTCTAACAATGGATGTTGTAGTTTGCCAGAATGCTTGATGGGGGAGAGAGAATTGAAGGGTTGAAGACTTGAATTCTTGAATTAGTTTAGATTCTTGAATGTGTGTAGATATTATTCCTTCATAGTGTACTCCTTTGTTTGGCCTTCAATGAGGGAAAGAAGATTGATCCATGGAGAATATTGCCTTGAAGATATCTTGAATTCTTGAGATCTTTCTTGAGAATGCTAGAATGAAAATTTTTGGTTGTGTATGCTTGAGATTGGATGTGGATGCCAAAATGAAGAGATATAGGGTGCTTATATACCTCTCACAATATTTTGGGACTAAAGAATCATAGGATCCCAACACGGGTTCTAATATCTTGCTAAAACACTGCAATGAGCCCTTTATTTGAATTTGGGCCCAAACCTTGGGGCATAGATCACCCAAGGGATTATGTTCCCATAAATTAGGGTTCATATTGAAATAATGGGCCATAGATAACAAGGGGATGCTTGATTATGAACCACATCTGATTATGAGGTTGGGAAGAAGGAAAAAGGCCACAAAATGGTAACATAGGGCACATGTTGGCTAATAAATAATTGAATTGGAGAAATAACCAAGGATCCAACCTAGAAATAAGGGCTCACATTGATTTTTGGTGAAAATAAATTAAGAGAGGACTCATAATATTAATTTAAATTAATAAAGGTTCAATGAGTGTTAGGAGATTGTGAAATTAATGTGGGAAACCATACATGCTAAAATGAGGCTGAATTGAGGATCTAATTATAGGTGCTTATAATTTAGGATGGTACAATAATTTACCATTATATCATACTCCTACCTTAGATGAAAAATAAATTTCCTCAATAATCCTACACATCCCTCCATCCACTTTTTCCTTCTCCTATATAGATTCTTATCCATGCGGCCTGATCGATTCAAGATGTATGCATGCCATGAAGATGTCTATGTGATGCACACTCATTCCGTGAATCTAAAAATGTGCAGTGACCCATTGAGATGTTACAACTTCCACTCCTATAGTATAAAACCTCATACTACCACCCACCAACATTGAGAATTATTGGAATAACTTAAAATTTCATTCGTTGGATTCATTTGATTTTCTTTTTCATAGTTTTGAATTCTATGGACTACTTCACAACCCCTGAATACTTTATTGAGCTCATTCTTGCATCTTGGAAAACCTTTTCACAACATCTTGACATTCACAGTGTCTCAACTCCATCACTTTCATCATCTCACCTTTACTCCATTAATATCCAACATTGTTATTTCGAAGGGAAGATCCCATATTGTATTTTATTGAACATAGTCTTATTGTTTTTATTATTATTCTTCTTATATCATATTTACATTATCTATTATTGATTTTTCTATCTATATGTGTGTTATGGAGGTGGAAACACTAGAACATGGACTTGAATGAGGTAGGTCTCCAAACAACCCCAACATTTTCCCTTTCTTTCTTGTGTGCAAATTTTGTAGAAAAAGGAGTGGAAACCCTTGGGATTCTTCTACCCCCTTTTTTTGTGTTTTCTCTATCCTTTGTTTACTCTTTTTATCATTATTTTCATAGCATAATCATACTCTTCGATTTTTTTATTAGTATAGTTCTATCTTCTATTAAGTTAGATTAGTCTTAGTTATTCAATTTTATTTTATGTGCCTTATCTGCAGAGAACATATGCACACATTGGACTCATGCTGACATATAGGACAATGATCTTATGGAGCTATAAAATTAATCTTGATAGTTAGCTCTTTTATTGCAATTAGTCAACATATTTATATTTGTTAGCTAATTTAATTCATCAATTATATTGTCTTGAACACCCTAGCTCACCAGAGGTCTAGTATAAGTGATGTGGTACAAGGGTTGATTCGATCCTTCAAATTTCATCAATCTTGAGGGTGGTGAATTCTTTTCTCCAATTTTGGTGAACCAATGTGAACTAGGGTCCTTTACATCATTCTTCTTTTTCTTGAGTGATAGTCCATTTCACAATATGGTGACCATTACTCTCATGTCTCTACCCAATTGAAGGTTTTGTAACATGTCAATATCATTTACCCCTCTTGATACCCCTTAGAGAAGATAACCTTCTCTATATATCCCAATATAGGTCAACTAGACCACCATCAAAGGTATGATGGTTGACTCTATGTGTTGAGTGGATGTTATAAAAAATGAGGTACTATTTGTGAATGTGCTACATCATGTGTGGTATGATGATTTATCATCTACCATTAGAGCTCATGATGGGCTATCACTTATCACTTTGGGGTCAACTACCTTGACAGTCTAGGTGGGACCCAAGGCAATTTCTACAATGCTTGTTGTTATCCCTAAGTTGGAGCAAGTCAAGATAGGTATCTATTAGTTGGTTTCCATGGAGGCGGTCCCCTCATTAGAACATAAGTGCCTTAAGTTCTCCCATGAGGGTGCCATGTATACAGTCTAGGATACTAGTTATCAACCCTTGGTATCCTGTGGGGACTTCTTAGTGGATCAATTTTGACCTACTTTTATAGGGCCCCTACATCCCTAACATGATACATCATTCCTTTCTTATAATAAGTGTAAAGATGGGGAACTATTTTTCAAATTTGTATCACCTATTCCCCGCTTGTGTTTGTTCCTTCCTTTCATCCCTCCCCTATAATTCAACATACTTTGTCATTTTTCCCTTTTCATCAAGGGCACAAGATAAGCATGCATCTCAAGGGAAGCCTTCATGCTATCCAAGGACTTCAAATCCCCTGATGGTGTATTTTGTTCTTGCATCTAATCCCAGTAAAGATAAATAAAAGGCTCCCATGTTGCCCAATTCTAAGGTTTTCTCTCCTTTTGTGATCCTAATCCTGGCAGACATTCCTCACCCTGTTATTTATGGTAAGGGTAAGAGGTGACCATGTACTTATCCATCTCCTCTAACACTTCTCTATCAACTTTTGAGGGTTCTCTTTATTCCTCCTACTTCATTCAATGTGAAAATAAGGGCACCCATGGTTGAGCCTACAATTTCCCCATTGGCGGCACCTCCTACTTCATCAGTAGGGTCGTCTACCTTGTTGTTCACATCATCGAAAACCACTCAAATGTAGTAGGATGCTAGCAAGCCTCTAAAGAACTCTCATCCTTGTCTAAACCTATGTTAGAAATAGCTTTCAAATGAGTGTAAGTATCACCACTTAGATAGGGCTATGGAATGTGATGTCACTACAAAGGAAGAGACTAAGCCCTTAGTCCATGTGTCTTTCCCTCCTTTATCTCTTACTTGAGATCATATCTCAACTCCCACTGCATTAATCCTTCATCCAACCACATCCTCTAATTTTATTCCTACTATTCCAGGAGTGACTATTGGGCCTCACGCCAAGTGGGTTTAGGTTTTTATTTCCCCTTCTTAAGAACCTCCATTGATCACTTCCTTGGCTAATATCCCATGATTCCCTAAACCTATAAACATTCTCAATACACAAGTAGTATCAAGTGAAAGCATGTCTACCCAAAGTAAACCATCTCATGATCACCATTCTATCTTTCTCAAAGTTCTTAGGTGTGCTATAGTAGATTTGAGGGTCTCTCATCCATCCTTTAAAATAAATCTTGAGAAAGACCCTATGCTTGAGTTTCATCATTGCAAGTTTTCTCTGGTGAATCCTCTTTCCATTTTTGTGCTTCAATGGAGAAAGCTCTAAATTCTCTCAAATTAATCACTCCTCCTTTTGAATATGTTGGAAATACATCTTCTTCATCTTTGCCTCAGGTTGACTCACCTACATCCTATGAGGCATGCATTTTTTTCTTGATTAAGGATATTTCTACATTGACGATGATCTTCACATGATCCCTAACACTTGCCTCAGTTGAGCTACCAAATGAAAATGTCAAAGTAGCTTCATCATTGGCCTTATCTATCTGTGAGGAAATTGTTTCTACCATAGTAGTCATTCCATTATATTATTGACCTCCCTTTCGATGTGATCAAATATTAGGAGAACAATGATATGTTGGTGAATGACCTATGATTAAGTACCTATTTCTACATCTGTAGATTAGAGTGTGCATGTTTGTGTTCCCTCATGATTTTCTTAAAATGTTTCTCCCCTCTAGAGGACCATTGCAATCAATTGGTAGTTGGAGATAGAGTGTAATATGTCATAAAACTCTTCTATTTTTCATCTTATTCTTCTATTAGTTGTATATTTAATTTTGACATTTAAGGATGATGCAAAGTGTTGCAGGAAATTAGGTCATCCTTCCATGTTGAGCCAAATTTTTATTTTTCTTAGTCTTTATGTTCTCTTCCTTAGATTCAAAATATTTTGGCCTTGATAAAATGCCCATAAGAAGTCATATATCATATAATTTTTACTCTTACGAAAATTTGATGCTGAAAAAATTAGATCCCCTTGTCTCTACTTGCTTGTCTGGATGTTATGGATATCACGTGTCACCTATTATAGTGTGACATTAAATGGAAACATCTTTTCAAGTTGACATGCCACAATGTCTCTTTTTCTCCTTAGTATTCCTTGTGTTCCCCTTTGAGCAATATGGTCCATTCTAAGGGGGGATATTATATCTTATTATTTGATTGTCTCTACAATACAAGTTTTTTTTAATTTCTTATTTTATTTTCTTATCTATTTGACTTTGTTGGGGCTAATCCACTTGTCTATCAGATCTTTTTCTCTATTGTACAACCATCTAGCTTTGCCACCTGCACCAACGTATCTTTATCCTTATCATTAGCACTACTAACTATACCAGTACAATCAAATCTCTTTTCCTATTGTGTGACTATCTAGCCTTTAATATTCATACCAGTGTGATCAAAGTCACCCTATCATACAACTATCTATATTTTTCTACTAGTATCGATGTAATCAAAATAGCGCCATTGTATGGCTATCTAGCATAACACAATTTACTACCCATATCGACATACCATCAGTGATCACTATCTCTATCATTATATCCCTTTCATCTAGCATGCTTGTTTGTAACTTGTAGTTGGATGTGTTCTTGTAAAAATTGAGGGCTTATCCATAGGGGCAACCCCATGAGGATGAAAGACCCTTAGTTAAGTTTTCTCTACTTTATCTTGCGTCTTCAACTATGATATGCTCACTAAAGTGAGTGCAAAATCTAGTGTCATAAAATTGCACCCTATGTAACTTACCATTATAGGATACTCCTACCTTGGTTGAAAATCAAAATTCCATGTAAAACTCCACATCCCTCCATTTTCTTTGTACTTTTCCCATCTAGATTCTTGACCATGCGACCTAATCAACTTAGGACATGTGTGCATTGCAGAGACATCTGTGTAATGTGTACAATCATCCCATGAATATGGAAACATGCAATGAGTTATTGAGGTGTTACAATGTATGGGCATTACAAATGCCACCCTTACACTATAAAACCTCCTACCACCACCCACTGATGTTAAGAATCGTTGGAATATCTTAAAACTTCATCCTTTGGCTTGATTTGGTCTTCTTCTTTACAATTTAAAACTCTCTAGATAACTTCACAACCTCTCTATAATTTCTTGAGATTATTCTTCCATATTGGCCAAACTCTTCATAACATCTTGGCATTCATAGCATCTTAGTTCCATCATTTTCATCATCTCGCCTTTACTTGATTGAGCTCCAACTTTGTGGCTTCAAAGGGGAGTTCCTCGTCTCACTAATATTGTTTTTATTAAGCATATCATGTTTTCTTGACCATAGTCTTATTACTTTGATGATTATTATTATTTATCTATTGTCTTTTGGTTATCTATCACTGATTATCCTATCTATATGGCTATTGTAGAGGTGGAAACACCAAAACAAAGACTTGACTAAGACAGGTCTCCAAATAGCCTCACCATTTTCCGTTTCTTTCTTGTGTGCGGGTTTCAAAGGAGTGGAAGCTCTTGGGATTATTCTACCTCCTTCATTTTATGTTTTCTCTATCCTGTGTTTAATCTTTCTCTCATTGTTTCCATAGTATATCATACTTTTCATTTTTTGTTATTAGTATAGTTTTGTTTTTTGTTATGCTAGATTAGTGTTGGTTTTTCTTTTTGTTAGCATAACTTAATTAATCCAGTTCTTGTATTTCACATTGCATTTCCTTTAAGTCTTAAATTTCACTTTGTCAATTAAGTTTTGTTAATCACCCTAGCTCACCGAAGCACTAGTAGAAGTGAGGTGACGTAATGATCAATTTGTTCCTTAGGATTTCATGATTCTCGAGGGTGGCAAATTTTCTTCTCCACATAATAAAACAAGGCCCCAAATATTACGTAAATTGGATTTAAAAAAATTAAAGGCATTGAGAACTTTGAGAACTATAGTTTAAAAGCCTTAATTGGATACTTGGATCGAAAGTGATGACTCTTGGAAGTTTACATTTTTTTTTAAGATGAGAGTTGTACTTTCCAAAACATGCTAGGAGGCACCTAAGGAAATCTAAGACATGTTTTTGGTGTTTTCAAAGGCAAGGAAAAGATAAAGAGGAGTTGTAGGTTGTGAGAAAGAATGGAGAAGGAAAAAATACTAAATTTGGAGCTACAAAAGAGCAAAAAGGATCCAAAAGTAAGGGGTCAAAACTAGAATGTGTTGTAGCCTATTGAAGATTTCATCCTTTATTTTTGTTTCAAATAAATTATGTTGTGTAATCAATAATCATTTTCAATAAATGGATTTATATAAACTCTATTGTAAGTTTATTTGATTGAACTAAACCTCACCAACAACTAGTATAATCTAGATAACAAGATGTGAAACAAACACCAATACACAATGATAAACCAAATATAAAAATAAATACATGTAACAAATTTAGCAAAAATGAAGAAATAAAAATAAAAAATAAAATAAAATTTAAAATAATAACATATTCATCTCATAATAAATAGATGGACAAAAGACACTAATACAAAACTTAATTAATAACATACATTAATGGCAATACAAAATTAATACAAAATTACCACAATGTAGTGACAAAGAATAGAAAATTACAACAATATCTAAAGAACACAATAAAAGCACTTTGATAAAAATGCAACACCTCAATATAAAGTTTTCTTAAAACATCATAACACGTGTACCTCTAATATATTATCAAAACGGTTTGATACCACATAGAACATAAAAAGTGAATAACACGTAAGGCAAATATGTAGTAGGAATTATAAATATCACAAGGTAATGATGCAATATAATCAAATATAGTATTCATGGATAGAAAAGTTTTTCTACAACGAAAGAATGAGAATTAGTCAATTCAATGAAAGAGGGAAAAAATGCACTACAAAATAGTATATCCATTAAGATGTACCCATTTACATAAAATAAAATAAATTAAATTAAAATAAAATGTTAAGGATGGAGGTATGATGTGTGATGATAAAATTTGAGGCATATGCATATAGATTGGCCAAGGGATAAGGCATAAATCCTGAAGTAAGGTTAAGATGAGATGAAATATGCATGTTACTAAGGAATCGCTAACTCTAGTTAAGGTAGAATAAACATATTTAAAACTAAAATTAATTAAACTCTACGAAAAATCAAAATGAATACTATATCTAGAATTATACTAGATAAAAAGTAATTTAAAATATATCTTAAATTTGAACCCTAGAGGTGTAATATTTAATGGATTTACAAAAAATTAATGGAAAATAACCTATTTGTTAAGTTTAATTTGGGATAATTAAATAAATATAAACCTAGAGATTGAACTAATAATAAGTATCTAGAATAATAAATTATGTAAATCAATGATAAACTAGGAAACTAGCCAATATTGGTATGTTGTGATGGTTAATTTGTTGTGTTGATATTATTTCCATCAAGGTTCAAATCCCATTGGGGATGAGGTCACCCATTTGTGGCCTCACCAGTTCATAGCTTTGGGTCAAAGCATTAACCCCTCTTTTAAAAAAAATAGAAAACTAAATGCAAGGGATTTAAGATAGTTTTGTGGAGAAACAATGAATATATTACATAATGCAATATAGACTTTTATACAATGAGATATAGAAAAATGCGTGTTCACATCTTTTAAACTAATAAGAATTTTGTGAACTTGAATTATATTTTAAGTTGACTCTACAACTTTACATCAATCTCAAATTGTGTAAATATGACTCCTAATGTGCAATCATAATTTGGTGCATTGTCTGATTCTACTAGTTGATCCATTAGGTTATTTTCTCCTCATTGATTGTTAAAGAATAATAATAGTTAGCATAACTGTGACAACCAAAGGGTTGTAGTTCAATTGGTTGAGCACAATTAGTGAGGATGATGGCATGAGATAGAGAAAGTTATCCACCAAGATTCAAACCTCCAGAGGCGCGTCTGGGCCAGGTTCGACACTTGGGTGACTTTAACATACAAGATCTCCCTGCACATGGTTGCTTAGCTAAAGGAGACTTGTAGTTTAGATGTATGCTACCTCATATTGTTGTAATCTGCTATATAAAGGAAGAGATACTGACATCTATGTATGCTGACATGTTTCCATTTTTTTTTAAAAGTACAGTGGCAATATTACCAATTTACAAGGGCCAAGTTCACCTAGATTGATATTAGATTGGCTTTCATATTTGTAGAACCAAGAACAAAGTAATAGTCTTCAATCATGTGAATGTCCCATTATGATTATATGCATGCTCCAAAGGAAAGTATTCTTATAATTATGATCTGTGTAATGCAATTAAGGTTTTCAATGAGTGATCAATGATGGAAAATGCACATTGAGTACCTATTGAATACTAAGACTTCAATTAAGCATATAAACATATGCCAAGTCAACTCAAAATTACTAGTGGAATAGGTGAGAGCTTGAAAACTTTCATATTTGAAAATTCAAGTTTTGGTCAATTTCATATGGCATGGGATTGATCCCACAGTACAAGATTGATTGGATATAAGAAAGTAGTTATATTGAGGCGGGAAATAAAGGTGTGGACATTGGGACTATACTTTGTGTAATTATGATAAAAATATTATAATATATTAAGTATAGATAGGATTAAGATTGTGTGATGAATTAAAGAATGAACCCAACCTTGGTCTAGAAGTAAAGTTAAATGATTCTAAATGAGTCCACTAGAAATCAAGCCTTGATAAGTGCATAGCCCTTGACACCATAAAAAAAGAGACCAAAATCATACTTTAGACAACTTTAGTAAAATAAATACCTCTCTATCATTGACTTTCAACCAAAGACATTTGAACCTAAGACTCATACTCATACCAAACAAACAATTTTTTAATTTGCATAAAAGAAGATAAAAAGAAAGACAAAATGTACTTCCATCAAGAATGAATATTATTTGACAAGCATGCTTGGCTTGAAATTCCATGCCTGACTTGCAAAATACTCCAACTATTTTATTTGAATAACAAAGAGAATATGGGATATATTTAGACGTTTACTACTTGGAAAAATAAAAGTTGCAGGCCCTTGGGATTAGCCTATATCAGTTATATATGATCCCAAGATTGTCTTTGTTATAAGCATTTCAATTTCTTTCTTTGTTGAAATGCGTACTGTGTATTATGTCTCCAACAAGGATAGATATATAAGACGTGAAATCTGCATTCAAGCAAATTGGGATTGTGCACTCTTGGGATTGGGAGTCAACGACAGATAGCTCTGCTCTCAAGCAAACAACATGAATCTTTCCATCCATGAAAATAGCAAAAGCTGTGTCGTAATATTGTTTGTGGAATCATGAACAAGAGTTGCAGGTTACTTTAAACAACCATTTTTTAAAGACTAAACAATGTAATCCTATGCAAGGTTAGAGTTCTGTTTATTCTCCATATAAAATGATATGATATGTTTGTAAAAAAATATAAATATGCATAATATAATATGTTTTTATTAGTTTTTTTTAATGATTTTTTAGCATTGTGGAGGTGGATGAGGATTAGACCAGTGAAAATTATGTGAGTGTTTTATGATATGTAAATTTTTGTTTTCATACGAACATGTACTTGCATGCTATTCTATATGAAAAATAACTCC
>MU228200.1:426715-445994 GCA_018584345.1 Thuja plicata | reverse complement strand
TCTTATGTGATTTAATTACATTTCTTAATATAATTTGTCACTATGTACTTATATTCAATTGCATTCATTTTGATCATCAAATAGCATTGAGTTTCATTCACTCACAAGGAACATGCCAAAAATATTTTCATTTGAACCACTATAAAAATCTTAGTAATTGTACATTGCACCACTCTTATTTGCACAACTGAATTCTTTTTTTCTCTTCAATATTTTACACACATTTTGCTAGTTCACCTAGGTAAACATGCCCCCTTAGAACATGATGCTGATTCTTCAAAGATATTTTTAAATACCACTAGTTTTGAATAATAGTTAAGATAGAGAAAGTAGCTTGATATATTAATCAACTTAAAATGTAGAAGCATGTAGACTATTGATTCCTTTCTATGGATGTAGGATATTTATGTAGGCCTCATAGAGCTAAAAAATGAGCTTTACCCCCAGGCATTGCAAACAAACTCTCTAGATCCCAAGGAAAGATATAGGTGGAGAGTGCCACGATCTCACCTTTTTAGAATCTTTATAAAGGGAACTCATTCTTTTTTTGTAAATATGCATATATCTCTCCTTTGTATTTAATTTATGCACTTTAACATTTAATTTAGAATACATTATCCCTTAAAATTATAACTCAAAATTTACCAATCAAGGTTAATGTGTACTTATTTCTATTCATAATGAAAGAAAATAGGCGAGATGGGCATTCACTAGGATAGATGGTCAAACTAGGAAGCTCACACCTAAATCTTATCATCACATTGGAAGGAAAGTTGATCCACTAGGCTCAAGGAGGCTCAAGCTCTAAGAGGATGCAAGGATTCCTTCACCAAAGAGTTAAAAATGACTATGTAAAGGAGAAATGGAAGAATGTAGGGAATGAATGGAAGAGAGAGGTTTGCAGACAGATGACAAATTGTAAACTTGATTTTGATACCAGATTTGGAAATCTGAAATAGTGATTGATGTGTGATCCAAATTTTAGTCAGGAATGAAAAGTATAGGGTGACCAGACTCGCCTAAGACCTTGGGAAGTGCCTTAGACTAAATAAATTTTGATGAAAATTCTACCACCTATAATTCTCTATCAAATCTTCCTATATCCTTTTTCTTAGTTGTGTCACTTGTCACTTGCACATAGAAAGTGAGGAAAATGTTGGGGAAAAGGGGTTTTCCTTAGTCAAACCTCTATAGAGGAATAGAAATAGAAATAGAAATAGAAATAGAAATAGAAATGCATAAAAGGTGAAGCATGATATTAATAGAAGAGGCTTGATAAGATGTTTACAACTTCACTAGTGTTGAATTTCTCATGAAGATACTTGAAAGTGTCCTTGATGTTGCCTTGATCTTGGATCTAGGATAAGAAGAACAAGAATGCGTTCACTAATGCATGGGTCTAGACACTACTCCTTGCCTTCCATTCTTGATGCTTGAATATATTTTAATTGTGTTTGATTGCTCCGTGAGTTGATAACTTGAGTGCTTTGAGCTTGAATTCCTTGCTCCAAGTGTTCTTACCAAAATGAGGGATGTAGTTTTTCTTTTAAACCCCGCCTAGCCATTTCAGGGCTCAAAACTCAAAGGAGGTCGATGGTGTTTTCAACATCCCACTAAAATTAAGTGATCATTCTCCAATTCAATTTAGGCCCATTTTGCGGGGTACGAGGTGCCTCCCAAGGTATTGGGCGACCTATCTCACCCTGTGCCTTATGGGGTGCCCTATACCAGCCATTCAGGGCTTAAATTTAATTAGGGGGCCAATTAGGATATGGGAATGCCCGAAATGCGCATGGAATCAAGGTTTGAAACTCAAATAAATACAAAAGGCTACCCATAATGAAATAGGTCTTATGTATGCAAGAGGTGATAAATGAATGAAATAATTAAAGTGGTCACACCTAAAATTAATGGCCCACATATAAATTAAGCCAATAGAGAATATATATTAAATATTCTATTAACTAAATGCATATCAAAGAGGCCAATGATGGATGAAATCCTTAGACACTTGGTGCAGGAGCACCTAGGAAAACTGCTAAATCTTAGTAAAATTTTGTCTTGTACTGACTCTAGCCAAGTCAGTAGATTTTCAATTTTACCTTAGAAGGTCTTGCATTGTGTGTTACTAGGTGGATTAGACTAGGCTCAATCTAACCTAGTTGTTTTTGCTTTTCTAAGAGTTAGTGTTATTTTAGCCTAAAAAGTGGGAAATTGGGTCTAAAAGTGTTCTAGACTTAGGTGAGATGAGAAAGGTGCCTAAAAAGGTTTATATGATTTTTATTAATCATTTGGAATGAGACAAACATCATAAAAGTTAGTTTGGAGCATTAATCTAAAAGATGCCATAATGTTGTCATGACAACATTTGCAATTTTGCAAATGTTTCATGCAACATCGACAAATTTTGATTCCCTTCAAAGTTGAGAAGGGATATGAATGCTAGTGGCCTAAAAACATGGAGAAGGAATATTTAGATACCTTGAGGCTCATTTCCCAAGACAGGAGTGATGTAATGCAAGTTTTTGAATAGCAAGAAGAACATATTTTTCTAAGTTTTGTGCACAGTCGACTCTTTTGATGTATATGCATTGGTGAATGGATTGAATATCTTGTTCTAGTGTTGGATCCATGTTGTAGAGTTAGTTTTAAGAACTTTTCATTCAGTGGAAAAATGGTTTTGAGTTGATTAGTTAGGCTTTGTAAATTGTTTTGTAATTTGTGTAGTTGTTGGAGTAGACAGAGTGATTTTAGGTAAAATGGCTCCCCCGTAGAATCCAACCATGGAAATCTTCAGGGACTAGATGAATATGGTAGGAGAGCCTTTGTAATTTTTAAATATGCAAGTAGGAGGTTATAAGTGTCAATTTTCTATTTTTAAGAACATTCCCTAGGCGAGATCAGAGAGCCCAATTAAGTGCATGACAGGGAGAGAATTGAGTACAAATGTAGGGGAGTGAATGAGAGATTCAAACCAAGTGTGGTTTCAGAATTTTTATGGTCATATAGATCCCTAGCAGAGAGATTAGGTCTTAGTCAATCCATCTAAATATATATCTAGGTAGAATTCAGTGGGTTGTATAATTATATTCCAATTAGCCCTATTTGTCCTACATTTCAAGATTCTACTGTACGGACACCCTAGGTACCAAAGACCTACAAAATCTTAAAGGTTTTGGTAAAGAGTATTTGAATGTGAAGTTTTTTTTTAATTTCCTTTTTAATTTTTAAGAAAGAATTGAGAAAAACCCTCTGTGTAGGGCTAATTGAGCAATTAGGCCTATTAGGCCAAAATCCTTTGTCAATCTTGAACTTGATCGATTGAGCCTTGATGTCCAATTCCAATGGATCCATATGGATGTCAAAGAGATTTTTAATGAAGGATACACCCCTTGCAACACTTGTGAAGTTATTATGAGGAGTTTTTACTTGTAATCATCCAAGATAGAGTGAAGATTTGAAGTATTCCTAATGATAGTGATCCCTCAAGGTGAAGCACAAAGAGACTAACTCTTGGAGTTGAGTTAGGATAGTCTTAGAATAGAAGATAAAATAATATCAAGTTCCTAGAAGTGAGATTAGGATATAGGGAAGGATTGGAAAAGTAGAGTCCTAGATAATTGATTGTGCGAGCCCACCTTGGAGCATCTCTATCAGTTTGGTATGACAGCTTGTTTGATCAGGCTTGTGGTGAATGTTCCAACTAGCAGAGTTAGTAGGAGAGTCTACAATGGTAACCAATGCAAAGTTGGGAAAGAAGGTAGATGAGAAAGAAGAAGAGCATAGATTTATTAGAGAAAGATTGGCTCAATTAGAGAAAAAGGTAGATGAAGTGGATGTGAAGATAGAAGAAGTGAAGGATAAGGTTGAATGAAAGAGTAAGGAGATTGCATTAGATGATGAAGTCCCTGAAGCTGATCTTGTCCTCACTAAGTAACCATTCCTAAAATAAATGAAGGCCTTAAGTGGTAAGGCTCTAGAAGGAGTTCCTATATTTAGTGGAAAGATGGAACTAGAGATAGTCCTAGATTGGATAGAAGGACTAGAGAATCAATTTCAATGTGATGGCATTACTAATGCTCAGAAGGTTAAAGTTACTAAGGCCAGAATAAGAGGGTTTGCACTCACTTGGTGGAAACTTATCCAAGATGAGAGGGAGAAGGAAGGAAAGAAGCTCATTGCTACATGGAAGGTTATGGTTATAAAAATCAGAGATGCTTATGTTCCTTAGGATTATGAAATCCAATTGCATAAAATAAGACAAGGTATAAGACAGAAGGACTTAGATGTAAACTCCTATACTGAAGAATTTCAAAGATTATGCATGAGGCCTCAAGTTGCAGAAGATGAGAAAGTGAAGGAAGCTAGATACCTTAATGGTATCAAGTGGACTATACAAGATGAAATGAGTCTCTTGACCCTTGATACTATTCAGAAATGTCACCAAATTGAAGTAAAGGTGGAAGAGAAGCTAAGAAAGAAACAAGATTCTAGCACCACCATAGGTAGAGGAAAAGGAAGAGATAATAGAGGACAAAGAGGTGGATATGGTGGAAAAAGTTCTGAAACAAAGAGTTAAGGAGAGACCAAGCTTACTAAGCAGCAGGAAGGAAGCTCAAACAGAGGCAACTCCAATAGAGGAAGGAACTCTAATAGTAGTTGGAGAGGAATAAGAAATATCCAAGGTAGAGGTAACTATTTTTCAAAGATGAAATGTTACCACTACAACCAAATGGGACACCCTGCATATATATGTCCAGAAAATGGCTCTAATTCTCATGGATTTGACAAGAGGGTAAACTATGTTCAAGAGGAGAGTAGTGGTGGAATTAAAAACCCTGAGTTACCCCTAGATTCATAGGAAGGTGAGAAATTAATGATGAGGAGGAAACTGATTAAGGATCCAGTGAAAGAGGAACCTAGTCAAAGGAGATCACTATTTAGAGTGAAATGCAAAATGATGGGTAAATTTTGTAGAGTCATCATAGACTCAGGGTATACTGACAAAAAAGTGTTAGAGGAGGCAGTCAGTAAATTGAAGATGAAGAGAATACCCCATTCAAAGTCACTTGGTTGAACAAAGGACAACATTTTCTTGTCAATGAACAAGCTTGGGTGGATTTATCCATTTGGAGATACAAAGACAAGGTGTTGTGTGACCTCCTACCTATGGAGGAATGCCACCTATTCCTTGGTATGCCATGGAAATTTGACAGGGAAGCCATGCATGATGGAGAAAAGAATTCATACTCTTTTAAGAAGGACAATGTGACATTCAAAATAAATTCACTATTAGAGGATGGAGAGATGAAATCATCTAGTCCCAATGTCCTTATGGTTAGTGAGAAGGAGTTCTTAGAAGCCTTATTAAAATTAGAGGGAGTTGGTTTTGTACTTGTATTGAAGCCAAAAGAAGAAAGTACAGGAAAGGCAGTCAAGAAGACAAAATTGCCAAACGAAGTGCAGGAGATGTTGCAGAGCTATAAAGGCATTGTTAGTGATGGACAACCAACAACATTACCCACTAAGAGAGCTATAATCCTTCAAATAAAATTTATTGTAGGAGATACCCTTCCTAACAAGGCAGCCTATAAGATGACCCCTCAAAAAAATGAGGAAATAGCTAAGCAAATCCAAGAACTTCAAAGCCAAGTTCTTAATAGGAAAAGCATTAGTCCTTGTGTCGTACCCACTATCTTAGCACCCAAAAAGGGAGGAACTTGGAGGCTATGTACTGACTCAAGAGCAATAAATAGGATAACCATTAGGTATAGGTTCTCTATCCCTAGGATAGCAGACCTAATGGACTATCTAGGAGAAGCCAAGTTTTTTCACAAAGATTGACTTGAAGAGTAGATACCACCAAATCAGAGTCAATGAGGGAAATGAATGGAAGGCAGCCTTCAAGACCACAAAAGGACTATATGAGTGGCTTGTAATTCCATTTGGGTTATCCAATGCCCCATCTACATTCATGAGGCTCATGAATGAATTCCTTAAATACTACTTAGGAAGATTTATGGTAGTATACTTGGATGATATACTCATCTATAGTAAGACTAAAGAAGAACATCTCAGGCATCTGCAGATAGTTTTCAAGAAGCTACATGAGGAGAAGTTGATGATAAACTTGGAGAAATGTGAATTCATGAAGTAGGATTTAGTATACCTTGGGTTTGTGTTATCTCAAGGAAATCTAAAGATGGATCCAAGAAAAGTGGAAGCCATTCTCAATTGGCCTACCCCAAGAATAACAATAGAGGTAAGAAGTTTTCATGGCTTAGCTAAGTATTATAGGAAGTTCATAAAGAAATTCAGTGCAATTTGTGCTCCTATGTTAGATACTGTCAAAGGTGGAATGAAAAATAATTTTGTGTGGAATGAGAAAGATAACCATGGATTTGATTTGTTGAAGAAGAAGATTGCTACTAAACCAATCTTGATTTTACCAAGCTTTGAGAAGTTGTTCATAGTTGAATGTGATGCTAGCAATATGGCTATTGGTGTTGTCTTGAGCCAAGAGGGAAGACCAGTGGAATTCCACTCTAAAAAGCTAAGTGAAGCCAAGAAGAAGTACTCTTCTTATGACCTAGAGATGTATGCTCTAGTATATGAACTGAGGAAGTGGAGACACTACTTGCTTCCAAAGGAGTTTTTGGTCTTTTCTGACAACCAAGCACTGAGTTTCCTGAATTCACAAGATAAGCTCAATCATAAACATATGAAGTGTGTAGAATATTTGCATGCCTACACTTTCAACATCCAGCACAAGAAGGGATTGTAGAATAAGGTAGCAGATGTCTTAAGTAGAAGAGCCCTGATAGTACAACAGATACACTTGCAGAGCATGGACATTGAGAGCTTCAAAGAACTGTATGCAGAAGATGGAGACTTTGTAGACATATATAAGGTATGTCGAGAATACAAGAATCATTTTCATAGTGAAATCTCTGAATATACTTTGCAGAGTGATCTATTGTTTAAAGGAAGTCAATTATGTGTTCCTAGAGGATCTATAAGAGAAAATTTGATTCAATAAAAGCACAATAATGCACTTAGTGGGCATTTTAGTGTCAATAAGACCCAAGAATTAGAGCAGAGGTTTTACATTTGGCTTAAGATGAATTTGGACATTAGGAAGTATGTAGAAAGTTGTGTTGTATGTCAAAAAGAAAAGGGTTCATCTTCCAATGCAGGCCTTTACCAACCTCTTCCTATTCCTAGTAGACCATGGGAATTCTTGAGCATGGATTTTGTGGTAGGATTTCATAAAACCAAACAAGGTATGGATAGAATCTATGTTATTGTGGATAGATTTAGTAAGATGGCACACTTTGTACCCTGAAAGAAAATCCATGATGCAAGTCAGATAGCTCACCTATTCATCAAGGAGGTAGTCAGAATTCATGGATTACCATAGAGCATAGTGCCAGACAGAGACACAAAGCTCATGAGACACTTTTGGAAGACTCTATGGAAAAATATTGGAACCAATTTATCTTTTGGGTCTGCATATCACCCTCAGACTGATGGCCAAACTGAGGTAGTCAATAGGAGTCTAGGAAATCTCTTAAGGTCCTTAACTAAGGAGTATGGTCATACTTGGGACCAACTCATTGGACAGACAGAGTATGCCTATAATGATACTATGAATAGGACTACTGGTAAGATTCCTTTTGAGATAGTTTATGGCCTACACCCTAGAGGCATTTTTGAGCTTAGAGATCTGAAGGATGGAGCCAAGGGTAGTGGCTATGTAGAATATTTTGCACATTATATTGAAGAAGTGCATGAGACAATAAGAAAGACATTGACTGAAAATACACAGAAGGTTAAGAGAAAAGTGGATGAAATAAAGAGGGATGTCTAATTCCAAGTTGGGGATCTAGTGATGGTGCATCTCAAAAAGGAAATATTGCAAAAAGGAGTGCCTCATAAGTTACATATGAGAAGAATTGGCCAATGTACCATACTGGCCAAATATGGCACAAATGCATACAAGGTGAAACTTCTAGAGGATGTTGTCTTATCTCCTATGTTTAATGTAGAAGAATTGGTCTTATACAAAGGAACACTACCAGATCTAGATCAGAGTTTGACTGAGGTCATATAGAAGGTGAAGGAACTCAACTTACCATCTGCACCAATCAAGAAGGGAGAGCACATAATCGATTCAAGAGTCTACAAATATACTAGAAAGAAGGAGTACAAGGAGAATTTGGTGAAGTGACATGGAAAAATAGATGCAGATGCTACATGGATCAGGGAGACAAAGTTCAAAAATTTGGGCATTGATTCCAACTTACTCAATCCAAGGGTGGATTGAAGCCTTTTCATTTGGAGAGGATGGTGCAGGAGCACCTAGGCAAACCCCTAAATATTAGTACAATTTTGGCTTGTACTAAATCTACCCAAGTCAGTAGCTTTTAAATTTTACCTTAGAAGGTCTTGCACTATGTGTTACTAGGTGGATTAGACTAGGCTCAATCTAACCTAGTTATTTTTGCTTTTCTAGGAGTTAGTGCTATTTTAGCCTAAATAGTGGGAAATTGGGTCTAAAAGTGTTCTAGACTTAGGTGAGATGAGAAAGGTGCCTAAAAAGGCTTAAATTATGTTTATTAATAATTTTTAATGAGATAGAGGTCATAAAAGTTAGTTTGGAGCATTAATGTAAAAGATGCCATAATGTTGTCATGTCAACATTTGCAATTTTGCAAATGTTGCATGCAACATCGACAAAATTTGATGCCCTTTGAAGTTGCAGAGGGATATGAATGATAGTGGCCTAAAAAAATGGATAAGGCATATTTAGATACCTTGAGGCTCATTTCCTGAGAGAGGAGTGATGTAATGCAAGTTTTTGAATAGCAAGAAGAACACTATTTTATGAGTTTTGTAAATAGTTGACTCTTTTGATGTATATGAATTGGTGAATGGATTGAATAGATTGTTCAAGTGTTGGATCCATGTTGTAGAGTTAGTTTAAATAAATTTTCATTCAGTAGAAAATTGGTTTTGAGTTGATTTGTTAGGCTTTGTAAATTGTTTTGTAATTTGTGTATTTGCTAGAGTAGACAGAGTGATTTTAGGTAGAATGGATCCCCCATAGAACCCAACCATAGAAATATTTAGGAACTGCATGAATAGGATAGGGGAGCCTTTGTAAATTATAAATATGAAATTAAGAGGTTATAAGTGTCAGTTTTCTATTTTTAAGATCATGCCCTAGGCGAGATCAGAGAGCCCGACTAGGTGCATGATAGGGATAGATTTGAGTGCAAATGCAGGGGAGTGAATGAGAGATTCAAACCAAGTGTGGTTTCAGAAGGGTAATGGTCATACAGATCCCTATCCTATATATTAGGTATTGGTCAATCCTTCTAGATAGATTTCTAGGTAGAAATTAGTGTGTTGGAGAATTCTAGTCCAATTAGCCCTATTTGTCCTACATTTCAGGATTATATTGTACGGACACCCTAGGTACCAAAGACCTACAAAATATTAAAGGTCTTGATAAAGGGTATTTGAATGTGAAGTTTTTTTGAGGTCCTTTGTAATTTTTAAGAACTAATTGAGAAAACCCTCTGTGTAGGGCTAATTAAGAAATTAGGCCTATTAGGCCAAAATCCTTTGTCAATCTTGAACTCGATTGATTGAGCCTTGATGTCCCATTCCAATGGAGCCATATGGATTTCAAAGAGTTTCTTTAATGAAGGATACACCCATTGCAACACTTTTGAAGTTATTATGAGGAGTTTGTACTTGTAATCATCCAAGATAGAGTGAAGATTTGAAGTATTCCTAATGATATTGATCCCTCAAGGTGAAGCACAAAGAGACTAACTCTTGAATTTGAGTTAGGATAATATTATACTAGAAGAGAAAAGAATATCAAGGTCATAGAAGTGAGCTTAGGATCTAGGGAAGGCTTGGACAAGTAGATTCCTAGATAAGTGATTGTGCAAGCACACTTTGGAGCATCTCTATCAACACTAAAAGGGGGCCTAGTTAAGAACCAAAATTTTACATGCTTACAATTTAGAACAATACAAAGTAGATTATATTATATTAGCACTAGTTAAGCTTACATGAATTTTTTTGACCTATTCATTTTTGGAAAACCTATTAGCATAAGGTGACATTAAGCTTGAAATCCTAAGCCATTTGTATGTCTCCATGTTCTTTGAAATTTTTTCCCTAGAGCATGTGAGAAAATATTAATTAATTGTACTTTATGGATATTTTAAATTGCATTTTAAAGGGGTGAACATAAAGAGGTGACAAATATAAATAAAAATGGGTTAAGTTCATTCATTTCCATGTCCATCATGAGACATTAAGTTTCATGCATAACAAGATCAATTTTGGGAGTAGAAAAGGTATCTATTTGGGGATCTATGTAGTCACTACAAGCTACAAAGTGTAAGAAAGTTAAGTAGTGGAACAAATTCCCACACGAACCCTAAGGGGAGAATAATTTGTAAAAATTTCTCATATATTTTTCACAGTTACAGAAAATTAACATAAATAAATAGTAGGATAACTAAAATTCATACCACAACACAAATATTTACGTGGGGAAAACCCTTTCAGGAGAAAAAAACCCACACTCCAAAAGAAGCCCAATGCATTATCAAGAAATAAACAATATTAAAATATACTTGCACAGTAAGCTTCTTTCAGGAGTATTTCCAACCAGAGATACAAAGGTATCTAGAAAGCTATAAGACTCTCACACAAAACCTCCATCTCACACACCTACTATATAGGAGATACAATACAAGAAACTGTCAAACTGTATTACAGAACCATGGGATAAAACCACTCCAAAAGGAGGCACCCATCTTATCTCTAATCAAAGATGTCCTATGATGTGTCAATATACACACCAACACGTGTAACTTCCTTTTACAGATCATTTACATGTTCGATACATTTTTACATTTTCTATTTCAGGAGACCCAACTTTCAGAGGCCATAACTTTTGAACTGTGTACCCGATTTTCTATTATAACCACTTTTTAGAAACCTCTCGAAGCGCTCTACAACCTTGTAAAGCCAAGTGCTAACCTTGATGGGTTTTAACCTCTTTTGCAGGCTCTAAGACCTACAAAATTGAGTTTGAATTTTTCATATGACCCCATCAAAAAATTAATATCTTCACAACTAGACATGATCTTTCAACAAAAACTTTAATGGCATGCTTATATATCCAAAATGAACCTCCAAAAAATAAATTGGAAAAAATTCCATGATCAAATGAATGAATTAGTGAAAATAGCTTCCATATGTAACTTCATGGTTGAGACCAATTTTCCCAACACAAAGTTCTCAAAATGTGTAAATTCTAGGTGTCCTTGGGTTAGGTGCTCATGAGGAGTCACTTGAATTGTTATTTATTATTTTATTATATCTATTGGCTATTCTTTCTCGAAGACATGGTTTTTTGCAATTAGTTTTGGCCCCTTGTTTTAGGAAAATAATAATGGTATTTTCTCTCCCATTTGACTATAAATTGGAGCCAAGACATAGTTGTTTATTCATCAATTGGTCTTTATTACCAAGTAGTTATGGGATTATTTTGAGAAGTATAGTGAAGTGTATTATTATGGTGTTCTCTCATTTGAAAAACCCTCATTCTTTGGTGGAATTTTCTCCTCAAAGGGTTTCTCCACGTAAATTTGGTGTCTCTTTTGGTATGGTTGATTTTATATTATGTTGAATGGTGCAATCACATAATTATTTTTAGATTTGGTAATATTTTTATTTTTGTAATTATATATAAGAAAGTTAAAATTACAAACTTTCTTCACCTTGTTTCTAAGCAACAGAACCTATATGATCTTACCTAGTTTTCTTCCTAGAGTTTCCATCATTATTAGTGCTATTTAATCTTCATTTATTTTTAGTTCACATTTTTCAAATTTAGTTTCCTAATTCATCCATGTACCTCATTAAAACATCCTCACCTTCAGATTTGGTACACTTATTCACATATCATAAATTTTATCTTCCCTTACATTTGCTTTAGTGTTTATATTTTAAATATACTCTAGATATGATTAAGAACTTTTTTCAGGAGGCTCTTGTTAATAGGGTCTAGTCAAAGATGGAGCCCTAACTTGTCATCACACAGTGGAAAATCCATGAATCCTAGTGGAATGAAAGTTAGGGGAATATAATTTAGGAATCCTAAAGGGAAGGATCAAAGTTCACAGGTTGGTGATTTTCCCACCAAGCCCTAGGCTAAACAAGTCCATGTATTTAGTCTAGATACAAGGAGAATTGATGAAAAAGGCACACCAGTGAGTGGTTGGGATCAATTGAAGTGTGGATAGAGTAAATTTAGGGTTAGTAAAAAATTTCAAAGTTATTTGATTATTTGTGTGAACCCATTTATTAATACCCCCTTTGGAAACCAGTCCTAATTAGGCCTATTAGGTCTATGTCCTTTGGTGAGGGTTTGGAGGTACAAGAGTATAATCAGGTTTTGATCTCTTGGGGGTTGTTCAAGATCTATAAAGGGTATCTGAATCCCTAATTTTTAAAGGAACCTAGACCGGTGTGGGGATTTATTCTTCAAAAACTAATTGGCTAGGGCTACTAGCAATTAGGACATTTTTGAGTATTGTGGTCCCAATCCACAAGTAAGGTATCAAAACTTGTCTAGAATGTTAAGATAATATAACCTTGGGTGTAGGAAATATTGGTTTATAAAACACCTTAGAGCCTATTAGCCTCACAAAAAGGGTCATTACATTATTGATTGCACTAAGGAGGATCCCATTGGATCTAATCCTTCATTCCTTATCTACCAATCCCTTGTTGACATGAGGGTGCCCTGCACCATACTCCCAGGGCTAGAAAATATCGATTCCCTTGAGTTGGAAACTTAGAGACTTTGACACCTATTTTTGCAATGGCTTAAACACTCATCCAAGTAGCATATTCCAGGGGTTGTTGCTTCTGTTTGACCAAGTATTCATAGTATGTATGCCTCCTAGTTTTCTTGTTGGCTTTCTTGTCAAGGATGCCTTCTATCTTAGGTTTGAACTTTTTAGGAAGATCTTGCACCAATTATTCCTTTCTTTCCTCACTTTTACCTGTATCACAAACATCACTAATAGGACCTTTATATGCATAAATGTAAACAATATTAAGAATAGGGGAAAGACCTATATCAGGGGGTAAATCAATTATGTAGGCATTGGTGCCACATTTCTTAAGAATCTTGAAGGGAAATGTCTTGTTCATCATTAGTTTAGTGAACTTCTCTTTGGGAAGCCTCTCCTTTTTAAGATGAAATATCACCATATTTCCCACTTGAAAATGCACATCTCTCATTTTCTTGTACGTTGTTTGTTTGTACTTCTTAGTGGTATGTGTTAACTTATCCCTCACCTGTTGATGGATATCTCTCACCACTTTGGCAAATTATTCTACTTATGCACTTCTCCTATCCAAGTCTCTCATGTATCTAAACTCAAAAATACCTCTTGGGAGTGTCCCATAGACAATCTAAAAAGGGCTTACACCAGTGCTCCTATTCACTAAGCCATTGTAAGAAAATGCTTCTTGGGGAAGGATAGAATCCCAAGTTTCTCTATGCTCCTTGGTTAGACACCTTAATAGTTTCCCCAAATACATATTAACTACCTCTATTTTTCCATTAGACTAAGTATGGTAGGCTGAGGAGAAGGATAGACCAGTACCCAATGTTTTCAAAAGGGTCCTCCAAAAGTGCCCAATAAATTTATAATCCCTATCTGAAATGATGGATAATGGAAAACCATGAAGTCTTAATACCTCTTTGAAGAAAATTCTTGGAATGTGGGAGGCATCATGTATGTTTTTACAAGGTAGGAAGAGAGCCATTTTGGAGAATCTATCCACCACCACATATATACTGTCATAACCCTGTTTGGTCCTTGGGAGTCCTAACACAAAGTGCATGCTTTCTAAATCCCATGGATTACTTGGAATTCATAAAGGAGTGTACAACCCTTCATTTGAAGTAACCCCTTTATCCTTTTGACACACCATGCATTCTTCAACAAACCTTCTGATATGTGTCTGCATCCTTGGCCAAAATTAAAATCTCCTAACAAGTTCCAGTGTCTTATCAATCCCATAGTGTCCTAATAGGCTTTCACAATGTTTTTCCTTTACAATATTTTCTCTCATTGAGTGTCTAGGGATGCAAAGATGACTCCCTTTGAATAATAACCCTTCCTACAAAATAAATTTAGAAAACTCCAAGTGATATTTATCTCCCATTTCCATGCATACTTGATATGCTTCTTTGAAATCTTCATCATCTTGATACATGTCCTTCATTGAGTTGATTCCAATACTTTCCAATTGGATCTCCCTTACTATCAAATTCCTTCTACTAAGGGAATCAACCACCTTATTGTATACCCATTTCTTGTGCTTGATTGTGAAAGTGAAGGCTTGAAGATATTCCATCCACTTCATGTGCCTATGTTTCAATATCTCCTGTCTATTCAAGAAACTCAGTGCATGATTGTTAGTAAAGACCACAAATTATTTTGGTAATAAGTAATGTCTCCATTTTCTTAGATATTGAACCATGGAATAAATTTATAGATCATATGTAGAGTACTTTTGTTTTTCTTCATTCATCTTCTCACTGAAAAAGGAAAGAGTCTTTCCCTCTTGGCTCAAGACTCCACCTATTTCCCTATTGCTTGCATCACATTCAACTCTGAATACCTTATAGAAATCTAGTAACACTAGGATGGGTTGATCTTCTACCCTCTTCTTCAAATATTCAAAGGACTTATCTACATCACTAGTCCAAACAAATTGACACTTCCTACCCCCCCCATTATGGTGTCAATAATAGATGCACATACACCACTGAATTTCTTTGTAAATTTTCTATAAAAACTTGCAATACCATGGAAGCTCTTTACCTAACTTTCATTTCTAAGTGTTGGCCAATTAAGTATTTCTTCCACCTTGGAGGGATCCATCTTGAGGCTACCCTTAGAGATTACAAAACCAAGGAATATCAACTCCTCCTAGAAGAAAACATATTTTTCCAAGTTTATCTTCAACTGCTCCTCATTCAACCTTTTCAATACCAAATCCAAGTGCATTAGATGTTCATTTTTATCTTTACTAAAAATCAATATGTCATTCAAATATACTAAAACAAAGTGATTAATGAAAGGTTTGAGGACTTCATTCATGAGCCTCATGAATTTTCATGTGGCATTAGAGAGGCCAAATGGCATAACCAACCACTCATATAGGCCTGTATTGGTACCTCTTGAAAGCATATTTCCACTCATTCCCTCTCTTACCCCGATTTGGTGGTACCCACTCTTCAAATCCACCTTACAGTAGTACTTTTATCCTCCTAGACAATCCATCAAGTCCTCTATCCATGTCATGGGAAATTTGTTTCTAATGGTGAAATTTGTATCTAATGGTGAAATTTGTATGTACACAACCTCCATGTTCCTTCCTTATTTGGAGCCAAAACTATAGGGATTGCATAGGGACTTATACTTTTCCTTATGAATCCTTTTTTCTAGTAAATCTTGTATTTTTCTTGAAACTTCCTCATTCTAATCTGGTGTCAGTTTGTAGGCTTCTTTGTTGGGAAATGTATACCCAAGGATAAGGTCTATGTAGTGGCTAAAATCTCTATGGGGTGGAAATGTCTTTGGCATGCTTCCTACAACTAATCCCTTGTACATGTCCAACACTTATTATACTTCCTTGGGACCTACACTTCTCTCTAGTCTTTTGTTCCCAGAGTTCTTCTTCACTACTTCCTTAGGTTTCATTACTATGGCAAAACATGGGGTATTCTTCTCCTTCAGGATCTACATGAATTATTTCTTCATATACTAACATGATATTGGTTACAATGTGTTTATCCTTACCATCATCAGGGAGTGGGGTCATAGAAATATTTATACCATCTTTGGTCACATAATAGACATTCTTGTTTCCATCATATTATACACTCCTATCATGCTGTTAGGGTCTTCCTAGGAGTAAGTGACAAGAATCCATCTCAGTCACATCACATAATATCTTGTCCCTCCCTATATTCACCTATTTGTAAATCTACCCAAACTTGCTCATTTATCAGGGCTTGTTGTTCCTTATTCAACCTTGAGACTTTACAAGGGTAAGGGTGTGGAATATTTTTCAAACCAAGTTTATTAACCATCTCTATAGATGCCAAATTATTTGTTGATCCTGAATCTACTATAACCTTATAAACTTTTCCACTCACCTTGCATGTGGTTTTGAAGGGAGACCTTCTTTGTGGGGGCTCCTTTGTGATTGGTACTTTCAAGAGGGTCCTATTGAACAATATTCACTCCCCTTTCTCTAGATCTACAGTTCTTGAGCTTGATTTGATGCTCAAGTTATCTTCTTCTCGTGCCAAATGGATCCTTCTTTCTCCTCCTTGACTAGTTGATCCTTGTTTCTCAAGGCATCTAAAAGTCTAGTGTCCAATATGGGTGCAAGTGAAACATCTTCCAGTGAACACACTTGATCCCCTACCTCAAAATATTCCTCTTCTATTGGACCCCCTTCATCTAAAATTTCCCCAGTGACTTGACTCTCCTTCTTCATCCTAGTTATTTGACTCTCCTAGTGGCCTAGGAGATGGTCCTCTTCCACCAATTATACCTCTTCCTCTAAATTTTCCTCCTCTTCCTCTATTTTGGTTATCTTCTTTCTTTATCTTTCTTTTATTCTCAGTGCTATTTAAAAACATTTATGAACTCTCTTAGGGTTGAAGAGACTAAGTTCATCCTGGATATTGTATCTTAGACCATTCATATACCTTTCCAAATTTTTCTTCTCGCTCTCAGGCACTTTTACCTTGAGGGACATCTTATGAAATTCCTCCATGTAGGTGATTACATCTAAGTCCTTTTGTATTAGATATTGTAAATTTATATTCATCATTACCTCATAATCCTCCAGTACAAAATATTTCTTTATCTCTACAACCATTCTCTTCCATGGAGATATAGGGTTTCTCCCTTCCTCTATCCTCTCATTATTTAAGAAGTTCCACCAACTAAGGACAAAACCTATCAACTTGGACTTGGAAGTTATCACCTTCTGGTTCTCAAGAACATAATCACATTCAAAGTGATTTTCTAAGGTCTCTAACCAATCCATAATCTCCTCTAGATTCAACTTCCCAGGGAACATTGACAAGCTTTCTTTACTCTCCTTATTTCCTACCCTTTCAAGGGCTTCAATGAAGGGCCTCTGATTAGTAGGTACTCTCTCTCTAGCATGTAAAGGGGTCTCTTCTTCATCCCCATCTCCTTCTTCTTCAGAGTCTCATCCCTTTATGTCTATGTTTCTCTTAAGCCTTTCTATCTCTGCTTGCATCTTTATAATCTCCGCCATGTGCTCCCTCATTATCTTAGCAAGCTCCACATTGGTGACCCTTGCAGGGATCTCTTCACCATCTCCACCTTCTGACATCTTTTCCAAATTATTTTCCCCAAGGATAATCCTAATGCTCTCATACCACTTGATATAGAGTGGGAAACTATAAGGCTTCCAAGGGGATCATCCTTAATGCAATCAATAATGTAATGACCCTTTTGAAAGGCTAATAGGCTCTAAGGTGTTTTATAAACCTAGATTTCTATTTAGACCAAAGGGTACAATAAGTGTTAATAATGAGTATTTAGGTGGTCTAATGGTAGATTTAGGCTTAAATGATGTTTTTTAAGGATTTCATGAGCCTAAAAATTCATTTATATTCATTTAGATCTATTTGGTCTAAAGTTGCTAAAAGTGTAAAAGTTGTCAAGCAACATTTAACAGTTGTTATACAACTTTTCAAAAGTTTCTTGAGAAGTTGCATTTTCGCAACCAATGGCCCCAAAATTTTCCAAATCAGTTGTAGTTGTTGGAGGAGGCCTATTAAGGTCCATTTTTAACATCCAAGACCATTGGTTTTCATTGTATGAATTCTGGTGGATATTTTGAATAAAGAAACCCTAATTTTTCTTAAATTCTCTGATCTTCAGTATTGTACATTCTGTCGAAGATAAAAACTAATGAAACTCTAAAGGATTTATATAGTTATGAGTGTTATGTTCTGCATTAATTTTATTTGAGTCCAATTGGTGGAGACTATCCAGGATGCCCTTGTTTATAGGGTCTCGTCAAAGATGGAGCCCTAACTTGTCATCCCACCATGGAAAATCCATCAATCCTGGTAGAATGCAAGTTAGGTGCATTTAATTGAGGAATACCAAAGGGAAGGATCATAGTGCAGGAGTTTGTGATTTCCCCACCAATTCCTTGGCTAAATAAGTCTAGGTGTTTATTTTAGAAACAAGGAGAAATGATGAAATAGTCACACCAGTAAGTGGTTAGTGTAGACGTCCAAAATTATCCTTATATTAATTTAATTAATATTTACATAAAATTATAGTTAATTTTAATTAATTATATTTGTTATATTCTTCTATCTATTCAATTAAATTTATTTAATTAAATATGATTCACCTTCTTTAGTATTTAAATTTAATTTAAATATATTAAATTTCATTTATATACATTACCCTTCATTAATCCTTTTTAAATAAATTTTTGGTTTATTTATTCCTTCACATGAATTAAATTCTACTAAACTATAATTAATCTAAATTTTAAATTTGGATTAAGCTAATTTGAACCTAGATCCTACCCTACCTCACATCACTCTCACCAAATAAACCTACTCACTAATTAACTAAGGTTAATTAGGCCAATTTCTTGATTCCTACCATATTAGTCCTAATTATTTTCTCACACATGTGTGAGCAAATTTCCAAAAATTGACTTTTCCAAAACATGCTAATTGGGTGCCAACAAGGTTTATTACAACTTTGATGACACTTTCTAAAAGTGTTTCATTCGACTAAAACTCTTACACCTCTTACAAGATCCTTCTCATATGTACTTTAAGTACACCTTGACCCATCACATCAAAAGTTTCTCACACATGTATGAGCAAAGTGGGCCTCTTGCATGGCTTATGTGTCCCTCATGTGGCACCCATGTGGATTCCACATGAGCTCCACCTCATCCAAGCCCTCTCCTCCAAAAAATCTATAAATAGAGGCCATTGTCAAGAGTAAGTCATCTCTCATTTATGCATTGTTATCATGCTAGTTTAGTGCTAGAATTTTAGAGTGTTTTTCATATTCATGCTTTAGATAATCTAGAAATTACATCTTAGGCATAATGGTGAATGAATCTAGTTTCT